>RJWT010010160.1:0-24471 GCA_004365215.1 Cuniculus paca | reverse complement strand
GGTAGCTGGCAGTGCCATAGCCTGGAGCTGGACTAACCCTGTGAGAAGAGCTGTTGAGCCTGGGGATGCGTGGTTGTGGTCCACCCCAGAGGTCTCTGTGGAGAGGCACAGCAGTGTAAGAGAGGGCAGACATGGAGATCTGTGCTGGCTGGTGGTGAGTGCAGGGGACTCAATCCTCCCACAGGAGAGAGCAATTGGCTGGGAGCCATTTTGGAGCTGAGCAGGATAAGCCAGGGGCCAGGACTGCTGTGGGCTTCTTGTAGCAGCTCCAGGTTGGGGGAGAACCCACAGAAGCTGCTTGGACTGAGTTCCACCCTTGTACACATTCCAGATGACATCACTTAGGTTCCTAATAAGCTTAGATCCACAGGCCCTGGCCAGTTGCACTCCTGTGCAAACTCCAAGGGCCATTGTGGGCTGGTACCCAGCTCAGTCTAGAAGCATGGGCACCACCATCAGATACCCATAGCCAACACTGGCTAGAAAAACCAAACAGTCTCGCTTCAGAGAAATTGTAGCCAAGACAAAGGGAGACCCTGCTCACTGGAAAACAGCTCAGAAGGAAGGCAGAGGAGGGCCCCGCTCCACATGCATTCTAGCAGACAAAGGGAGGCACTACTCATCAGTAACCAGTTCAAAGGGAAGGCACAGGCAGGCACTTCTCTGCACACATTCCAGTAGCCCTCAGGATACTTCCATCACAGGTAACCAGCAAGGGCTGGGAAAAACTGAAGCAGGCCCTGCACCAGAACACCCAGTGGCCACCATTGGATACCTGTAGCCAGCACTGGCCAGGAAAACCAAACAGTCATACTCCAGAGAAATTGTAGCCAACCTGGGAGGTGCCCAGAACACCACTACCCACTTGTTTGGAAGAACCCAGGAAAATGTCAAGATGAAAAAAACAAAAGGCAGTCCCTGGACTCCAACCCAAGCAGAGCAAGTCCAGGAGAAGAAAACATGGAAGAGATCAGAAGTCGCACACCTAAAGTTTCTGCGGTGATGGCAACTGAAGTAAAGAGATAATTCCATGAGGCTATAAAAGAAATTAGAACAGAAATACTATCTTGGGTAAAAGAAGAAATGAAAAACATAATAAAAGAATTGCTGAGCTTGTGTAAAGAAGACTTAGATAAAACATAGAGGAGCAAAGGAAAATGAGGGAAATCATAAATGAACAATATAAGAGAGATTTAGAATGCATGCAACAGATTCAAAGAGATATCTATGAAATTAAAAACTATTGAAAACTGGCAAAAATCACTTGAAAGAAGCTGAAGATAGAATTTCAGGCCTCGAAGACAGATTTGCAACTTGTGATTGTGAAAGGAAAGATCTCTTAAAAATAACAAGACTCAGGAAGTAACAATTCAAGGACTGCAAGAAAATTCAAAGAAACATAATTTAAGAATTAAAAAATGTGAGTGAAAAAGCAGGGGTCAAGACAAATAACATCAGGACCCTATTTTCAGAAATAATTTCTAAGAACTTCCCAAGATGGGAAAAGGAAGTGATATTCAAATAAATGAGGCATATAGATCTCCAGCTAGCCGTAACCAAAACAAATCTACACCCAAACATATAATGATGAAGATCCCAGAAATTCAACTCAAGAACAGAATATTAGAAGCTGTTAGCGAAAAGAAACAAATCACCTATAAAGGAAAACCCATCAGAATCATGGCAGACTTCTCAACACAAACCATCAAGTCAAGAAGAGGCTGGAGTAAAGTAATTCAAGTCCTCAAATAAAACGACTTCCAACCCAGACTGACGTACCCTGCAAAACTTTCTTTCAAAATTAATGGAGAAACAAGATACTTCCATGACAAAGAACAACTCAAGGAATTTATGACCACCAAACCAACCCTACAAAGATTACTAAAGGACATTCTAGAGAGAGAGAAAAAGAACCACGATCTCAGGAATAATGGCAGAGGGGAACGACCAAGTGGGGCCAGTTGATTAAATGGAGAGGAAAACTAGGGAGCCAATGGCAGAAAAATAGCATGGCAGAGACAATGCAGTGCATGAAGGCCATAACTATTAATGTAGATGGCCTCAATGCACCAATAGAAAGAAACACAGGGAGAGTGGATCAGGAGACAGGATCCATCAATATGCTCTATACAAGAAACACATTTAACTAGAAAAAAAATTCATAGACTGAAAGTCAAAGGAGAGAGAACAATGCCCTATGACGGAGCCAGAGAAAAAAAAGTAGGGTTAACTTACCTATCAACTGCAGAATGGGTAAGAAAGCCATGGCATTTTCTGTGGTGGAAATCTATTCAGCTATAAAGGAAAATAACCTCAAGGCTCTTTTAGGTGGATAGAGGCAACTCGAGATCATGCTCATGGATGAAATGGTTTAGAGTTACATGAGTGAATTTCATGTTTTTTCCCTAGTATAACAAACTAAAGGAGTTGGTGGGATCCAAAATGCACAATACATATTGGGAAAGTCAAAGGGGAAGAATTATCTAAAAAGTGAAGGAAGTGGCCACTGTGAATCTATTAGCATTATTTGAAACTTATATTGTCTTCATTGTTCTGATTAGTTTTGTTTTATTGTGTTTTGGTTGATTTTACTATACTTGATGGCATGGACAGCTATCTTAAAGATAACAAAATATGTAAATGCAACCATCGAGGATGTCCTATTATCTTGTTTAGAAACCCTGTATTGCTTTCACTGTTCTGTTTTGATTGATTTTAATCTATTATGTGTTGATTATAGTATGTCTAAAGGTGCAGGCAACTATTCTGAGGATAACAAGAAGCATTATGGTAGCCACTGCTGTTTTACTAGTATCTTGAAGGTCTTTATTGCTTACATTGTTCTGCTTTGTTTGTTTTGTTTTGTTTTTGTTTTTTTACTGGTTTTATTTTGTTCTATTTTGTTTGATTTTTATTTACCCCTGATGGTATGGGCAGTTATATTGCACATAACAAGAGGCATTATGGTAGCCATTATTGATAGCTTTTTACCCAGTTCAGAAGTCATGTACCATGTTCATTGTTTTGTTGTGATTGACTCTAGTCTGTTTTATTTTGTTTTGTTATATTCTTTTCAAAATAAAAATTAAAAAATAAATTTAAACAATTAAAAAACATAAAGACAGCCAATTTCAGAATGTTTGGAAAAATTATCTTAATTTTTTAATGTATATTTCAAGAATTAAAGGAGCATATTAAATAGATATATGGTCAAAAAACTGCAGAATTGCAGATTGAGATTTTTTACTAATTTGTGATTATTGAAATAATTTTGTCATATCCAGATAAATAGATCTAAAGATCATCACGTTGAGTGAAATAAATTTTTCAGATGGAAATATGTTTTTCATAGTATGTGTAATATGTAAGAGATGTTAAAGCAGAGAGAGATTATCATTAGAATTACAAAGGAACAAAAGGGGAGATGTGGGACTGTAAGAATAAGTGCTGGGAGAATGGATATAATTAAAATATATTATACTGATTGTAAGCAATATAAAATATAAAACTACAGGGAGGGCAGGCCAAGAAGGGTTTTGGAAGATGTTTGTTTTTAGGAAAATGCTTTTAAAATATTGACTTGAATACATTAATTTCACATTTAGGAATATATTGAAAATCAGAAATGTACTGATTATTATGAATAGAAAATTGTGCAGTAGAATTGTTTATCAATTTTATGAAAGTAATGATTGGTAAGGTAGATATATGAAATTTTTTGGGAAGTTTTACATTAAATATGCTTCTTAAATAAAATCAAAACATGTATAAATAGATTCTGTAAAGTGTCTAATAGTATATTTTATTTTTTTCAGTTCAAAAGGCAAAATTGAGTATATGAGCAAAGTACTTATATAATAAGAATGAAATTATACTTTCATGACATTTTGTCATACTTTAAAAATAACACAAGTATTTTTAAATCAGATATATTAATAAGAGTGACAGAATTTCAGATAATCAAATTTCAGTTAACTTGAACTTTAAAGTATTTTCTGTCTTCAAAAATGTACAGATTCACATTTTAAGGCTGAGATATGTAATGAGATTTTGCATATTTCATCTTTAAAATATCCTTTTACAGATAGATATTTCCAACTAAGGTTATCAGTCCAAAAGCACATGATTTTTATGACATTTATGGAATGATATTAGAGTCTTCTTTTGATATCCCATTTTTAGCATTTTTTAGTATTCCAGCTTAACGTTATACAGAAACTTTTCAACTGTAGACTTCAATTTTTTAAGTGCAGATTTTTTCTCTGGAATTACACTGAAATCTAAAAAATGCTACCAGAACTGTAGTGAATTCCCCAAAATTATCTGCATTGAATTATTTTAGGAGGTATGAATATATTGCTTTTTAACTTTGATAGCTTTATCAGAATGATTTAAACTTGACAGAATGTAAAACAGCTTGTATTTCTAGCAATGCAACTACAAATTTTGCTACAGTAGAGGTTTCACAAATAAGTGCTATTTTGCCTTGTAATTTTAGTGTGAACACAAAGTAAAACATATTGTTGAGACTGCAGAAAAAGTTAATTTCCACAGCTATTTAATATTCAATATTAGTGATGGAGAATAGTTTTCATTCAGGAAAAATAAATAATAACATCTACCATTGTTGTGGTTTAAATATTTCCACAAAAATTCATATTGAAATTTAAACTGTCGAGAGTTATTGAGTGCATCAAAATTTAATCTGATGATGGCATTTGGAGGAGAGGTCTTTGCAAAGTACTTCGGGATAAATCAGATAAGGCTCTAACCCAGTGGGCCTATGACTTTACAACAAAAGGAGAGACCTGACTTGGGACATTTATCTGTGTGGTGCTCTGGGCCACTTTGGTGCTCTATCTGGGGACTCGGCACCGTCTGGAAGCTCCTCACCTGATGAGGGCTCTCAACACCGAGAACTTTCAGGACTTTGAGCTTAATAAACCTCTTTATAACTTATCCAACCTTGCATACATGTTGTGGTTTTTAAAAAAAGACTAAAACAACCTCTACTAAAACAATCAATAAAACTCCATGATTTTGAATACATGCAAATTCTGTGTAGTAGAGTAAACTAAGATATTCAGCATCATTTCCTGTAAAAATTCACAAAACTGGCAAAAAATAAGTCTATGAAAGTAAATAAAGTTTGCTATAGACACCAGGGACTGAACTTTAGATAATAGATATAAATATTTTCCACAAAATATGTGCTTAAGAATATGCAATGACTCATCACAAACTTTAAACACACTCCATTTTTAAAAGACTTGTGAATTGGCTCAAACATGCATTTTTTTCTCTTCCACATCTTTTTCCCACAGTCAATTTTTAAACATCTTAGCAAATTCAAATTTAAATTGTAGCACATTACTCCTTTTTAAAAATGAATATCAATGTTACTCCATATGGCCTGATCTCTTGAAGCAATGGTTCCTACCACAGATTAAAGATCTTAAACAAGTTTATTTTTACTGTTCCCTGCAACTAGCAACTCCCCTTGCTTTTCAAACAATTAGTTTCTAATAAACTTACTGCCAATCACATTTTCATGAAGAAATTCTCTTATGATGAAATAAAGATAAAGGTAAAAAGACTGACTTTGGATACACTCATACTTCAAAACATTAGATGTTTTTAAAGAAACAGGAGTAGTATTTCATCTGCTGTCATCTAAAATAGTGATTGTTTATATTAACAGATTATATTCATTCATATTAAAATCAATACTTTCTTTGGACAGATTACTCTTAAAAATTGGTCTTAACATGTGTTTCTCTAATGTTTACATTACAATTCTATATTACACCTTTGACTGTTACTGTAATGGTGATGAACATGGGCTCCGTGAGCAACACTGAGCTTTGACTATGAATTGATGTGTAACCGTGTTCAACCACATAGGCTTTGGGTGTCTACTTTCTGTAGCTAATGTTTTGGGTTAGGTTCTTAAAGATCATCTCGTCAGATTAGGTTCTGAATGTGAGTAATTTGTTAAGGAAGTGTCCCAGAAGACTATTATAAGACAATTTAGTAGAAACAAAGATGAAGCCCAATAATGGTGTATGTCAGTGCAAATACTTAATCTCAAAGTGATCATATGATAGATCCAGGTTACAAACTGAACTTCAGAGTTGATGTCCTAGAGCTGGACTTTCTTACATTATCCATCTATCAATCCTGGGTTCTGTCATGTGTGGGAAGTAAACTTTCAGTACCGTGGTCAGAAGAGTTACAGGAGACCAGACAGTCCTCTGAAGAAGGGCTCAGCCACTGACCATGTGAATCAAAGCACTGGTAGTCAAGGTGGGATATGAACAGAGTGAACAACTCTGAGACCACATGAGTGAAACACTGGCTATTTCTTACCACTGTAGAATGTAGGCTGATGTTACTCAAATATTATTTGAATGCACGCTTTAAACACCATGCAAATATTCTTAGTTTATTTTTATATCATGTTTTATGCTCACAATTTCCTCAGTCTTTATCCTCAATGTAATCTACATTGCTATATTTAGAGTTGCTGTAAATTCACTATGTTGTATATACATCTAAGTTCTGAGAAGAAATTGTATATTTTGAGCATTAGAGTATGCTCAATTACTATCAATTTATCATTTAATTGCATATTTTATCCTGAATTAAAGTCTGCTCCAATAATTATAATTGATTTTGCAGGATCCACATGACAATCACTATCAAGTTGCAAGTACTTTATGTTGAAAAGCTTAAAACCTGTATATATGCAACTCTACTCAAGTGAGTCATGCAATTACTTTTTAGATATATAGGTAAAAAGATGGTGAGAAGTATATTTGCTAGAAATTTCTGACTTCCTTCTATTTGAAATCACACATTGCACTTTTTAACACTGACTACACTATATAGAGATAGGTAATACTTTTTGATTTATACTTCTGAGTATAGGAATTAACTTACTGACTAAAAAGTATACTCATATTTGTATGTGTAGAAGAATAAATAAATTATTCTTAGAATGGTAAAATCAAATAATGAGCCTTTAACATTTTTATCCAAGATAACTGCTAAAATGAATGGTATTTCTCTGTCTTCATTAAACTTATTTATAAATGTAATTTTTATTTACCTAACTTGGAGAATTCAGTGGTTGCATACATTTGTTAATGTACAATTTATTAATAAATTAGTAAATTATTAGTATATACCCACATTTGATGATGTATGTTTAGTCATTAAATTATCAATTTTAGACATCAATAATAGATATGATTCACATATATGTATAATATTATATATTTTATTATTAGTTGGAACAAACTGTTCTATCTCTTCTGTGAATTGAACTATAGTAGCATTTAATATTATCTTCACACATGTGAACTTCACACATATAGTGTGACTAAAAAAATGATGTTTTAAAATAAAAACTATTCATCACAGTAAAGAACAGAGTTCCATTAATCTCCCTTCTACATCACTCTTAAGTTTAAACACGCTTATTCCATCATTACTGCAACTTTCCAAAGCAGTTCTGGAAGCACCTTCTGTGAGCTCCTTTAGTTGTACTCTCACTACTGTCTTCATGTTCTGAATCAAATCAAAATATTTACCTTTCGAAAAAAAACAAAAAATAAAGATAAACTTTGAAAAAACATATTTACCTTTCATGGTCATTTTGATTTTGAGGAAGAACCAGAAGGTCTATGGTAACAGAATCAGTGACTAAAGTATATGAGGATACCCTACAATATTTTAGGAATCTGCTTTTCGTTGGATGACATCTGACAGCAGAATTCAGCATATCTTCGATCACACCTGGGAAGGACAGTCAGGAAAGATTTATAGAACTGCTTCAAAAAAGGGGCAAGAATGATGTGATAAATGTGTTCGAAGATACAATCCCAGCCCTTGGGAGGCTGAGGCGAGAGGATCGGTGCAAGTTTGAGGCCAGCCTGGACTACAAAGTGAGTTCAAGGCCTGCCTTAACTGCAGAATGAGACCCTGTCTCAAACAAAACAAAACAAAACAAAACAAAACAAAACAAAACAAAACAAAAACAAGACAAAACAAAACAAAACAAAACAAAACAAAATGATAGGGGAAGTATTTTGAGGAAGATAAATAGCAGCATTTCTTTTACCATAATAACTCTTTCAATAAAATACTCACTGCATTTGTTGATGAGTATTGTGAATGTGTGAGGGTGTAGCAAAGTTTGAAAGGCATAAATTCAAAGTGGTATCAGAATTAACTATTAAATGTCTAGGATGATTTCAGCATAGAAATGGAAAGGCTTTATTATGTTTTTCATATATATATATATATATATATATATATATATATATTTGGGAAGGTTATTGTATCTTAAACCAGATATGACAAGCCTCCATGCCAATGCAAATGTCAAGGGAAAAGTAGGACTACAATAACCTGGGGAGAATTTTGCATACATTAAACTTAAATGACGGATAAAAGCAAGCAGAATCTTCCTTACAAGCAAAACTACACTAAAATCAGAGATCAAAGATACCAAAAATTACCAATGCATCCACAGGCGTCAATGCATACTGCTGTGACCAATCAGACGCTTGCCTTTGATGTACAGACTTCCACACGCTTTGTGATCTTGAAAGTAGAAATGCAGAAATGCAAAGTTACATATTACAAGTGTCTTAAATTGAAATTAGAATCTAGTCTTTCTGCCAAGTTACATGATAATTTTAAGACATATCATAAAGATTTAAGCCTACCACTTGACTTTCCTGAGTCCCAGATTTCACATTGTGTAAAAGTAAAAGGTAAAAGAGGAAATGCCTCTCTTAGTGACTTTCAGTTGTTTTTCAGAAAATGGCACTTTTTTTTATTCCTTCTTGTGTGTGTGTGTGTGTGTGTGTGTGTGTGCATCCATATGCACGATGTGACTGAACTAACAGCCTTTGCACTAAACGATAGCAGCTCTTTATCAAAAATCTGAGACGTGGTGTCACTAAGTCACTGAATTGTCTAGGCTGGATTCAAACTCTCCATCCTCCTCCCTCAGCCTTCCACAGTGCTGGGTTTAAAGGCGCGCATTCACATAACTTGCTATGACGCTCCTTAATATTACATGAATTACTTTAACAATTCCTTTTTTGAGGGCGATAATCTAAAAGTTTTCAGACAGGTGATATTCAGCAAGATAAAAATATTGTCTATCCATTTGCCCACAGACTGTAAATAAATGATCCAATCTAGTCTCATAACTTTGTCTTTTTTTAAGTGTTTACTTTCACCCAATCACTGAAAATAATACTGATTTTCTTACTTAGGTAGCTGGAGACCAAGTTCTCCTTATGAAGCATGGTGTGGTTGCACATGCCTTTATTCCCAGCATTACTGAGAACGAGGCAGGAGAATCACCTCAAGTTTAAGATTAAGGGTAGTATGGCTTAGCCATAAAGAATGATAAACTTGAGACTTTTATAGGTAAATGGATGCAACTTGAGACCATACTCATCAGTGAAATGAATCAAACTCCTGTGTGTAAATATATTGTCTCCTTAGTGTGAAAAGCTGAAACAATGTGTACATATGTATACACTATGTATATGTGTACATATATATATATTTTATTGTTTTGAATTTCCGTGCTTAGAAATCTTGCTTTATTTTCTTATATCTAAAATAAAATAGAGCCAGGCATGGTGGCTTACGCCTGTAATCCCAGCACTCGGGAGGCTGAGACAGGAGGATCATTGTGAGTTTGAGATCAGGCTGGGCTACAAAGTGAGCTCAAGGCCAGCCTGAATGGCTTAGCGAGATCCTGTCTCAAAAATACAAGGGCTGGAGATTTAGCTCAGTGGCCTAAGTGCCTGCCTAGCAAGCGTAAGGTCATGAGTTCAATCCCTGGTGCCACAAAAAATAAATAAATAAATAAAATAAAATGAAATAAATTTGAAAAGAAAAATAAATAAATGTAAATATAAAGATAAAATAAAATAAAATAAAGGATAGTATAGACCTGCATAGTGAGTTCAAGGTCAGCCTGGACAATATAGCAAGCAATACTATGTCTCAGATGAATAAAAAGGAGAAGGAGAGGGAGAGAGAAAGAGAGAGGGAGAGGGGGAGAGAAAGGGAAAGGGGGAGTAGCAGAAGGAAAAAAAAGAAGAAAAAATAGTTTGTGGCTCTCCTTATGATTTAAGAGAGAGTAAGTGAGATGTTGAAATGGAAAATAAAAGATCAAAGAATGAATACACTTTTCTTTTGACTCGTTGCTCATTTTCCAATTGTTAAGGCCAACAGTTGAAGTAACATACAAACAACTGAAAGTCACCTAAAAACCATTTAGAAATTTAAATTGGAACATTACCAAGGCAGTTTTTGTAATACATAATAGGCTCCAAGGCAATGACACTAAGATGCATTATTAAAACTTTACTCAAAGAAAATTATTCTACAGATAGTATTACTCTCATCATGTATGCACTTAAATATATATATACATATATATGCATGCATACATATATTTATAATTGCAGAAATGGATGAAAGCAAGTTTCTCTCTCCTATTTTTCTGCTTTTCCTAGCTCTAATGTCAGAGTAAAGTTATGTCAGACTAAGATTTCTCCTCTCAAGCACAGAAAACAGATTTATCCAATAATTCCTAAAACAAACATTTATTTTCCACAAATATCGTATCTGAGACATTTTTTACTTTAAAATTAAAAACTGAAATCCATTTCTACTTTGTGTAGCTACAATCAGCATAGCTCACTTGTAGAAGCACATTTATTTACAAAATTATACACTTGAAAAAATAATCTATGCATATTTAGTATATGTACTTCTGGTAAATCTATGATTAATATAGGAAAAAATTATGTCTTTAAGAATAAATCTTTATAATTATTCTAATAGCATGCTCATATTGTTACAAGAATGTTATTTCAAAAATTGATTATAATTTAGGCACTGATTTATGATTACAATGCATACATATGTATAAGTTTTAAACATTAAAATATATATATTTAGTAACTAATGCTATGATTAGTTGTCTTAACTTGTGAACTTACCTGATCTACAGAAACTAACAAATTTATCTACTTAGATATTTTTATGAATATTCTCTAAAGTGATAAAACTCAGTAGTTTTCCAAATAGCATAGAAAATATGTCCTTTCTGCCTGTTGCTTTCAGACATTAAGTGCTTCATAAGTATAAATACCTAACTTTGCAGTTATATAACTATGTGCCTTTTTTCACAAAGCTGTGAGTTATCAGACACAATAGTGTGGGTAACCTGACCACTAAAACTGGCAGCATTCACAGTTTAAATAAAAAATATGACATTACTGTAAAAGGCATACTTTTATTCCTGTGAAAAAAGATATTTTAATAATTGCATATTGTAAGAGTGACATATCTGTGTATTTCCTTAACAGAGTGGCTTTCTATCATCACACCAGAGTGCAGGATTAAGTCACCTTTTTGTTGGCAATATAATAGCTTTCATCTGAACAATGTGTTACAACATTCAAAGAGTGCTTTCATACATTATTCTTTCTGTTCTTCTAAATTTCTCCTCTAAAGCAGTAGAAAAGTGGTGCTCCATTTATTTTTTAATAAATGTAGAAATAGTGATTTAAAGATAATTTGTAGCATGGCTATGGCAACTCACTAATGAACCTGATTTTGAATCCATGTCATTTAACTCTGAGTACAATGCTTTGGACACTAAGTTACCCTAAGGACATGTGTTTAAATCTGGTTAGCAATTACCACTACAATTTAGACTACATTTAAGTGACATGGACCTTGCCACTACACCTCACTATACATTTTTAGATCACTACAATATAGGTAATACATCTTGAAATTAATTGAGATAAAAGCATAATAAATATTTTAATGAATATTTTCATTATGTTTAGTTATTTTTCTGCAGCAAATCTTGGCAACTAAGACAGTGTGGTAAGATATCTGTATAGAAATTTTATATTAATCATTGAAATATTTTCATTTATTAATTATCTAAAATAAAATTTTAATAGACTCTCAGGGACCTGGCCAAGATCTCCAAGCTCCCAAACAAGTGTATGGCAAAGGCTTACATAAATGACACAAGTAGTATGATTTTAGGGCTCCAGGAGGATCAAAACCCTCTAACAGAGTTCCAGACTGTGGGGGCTGAGACAAGGAATGTCTCTGGGAGGCCCGCATTTATTAGGTCTTCACAAAAAAGGAGATGGGATACTGAGAAAAGGGAGGGATCTGAGCATGACCTTGTGAGTGGTTCAAGGACTTTTCCAAGTAACAAATTATGTTAATTTAGTAGAAGTGTCTTAGGAGAAAATCTCCAGGAGGCATTTCACTACAGGAGTGAAAGGCCTACAGCTACAGTCTTTATTTAGTTAATTGGGGTTGGAGTCAGGTGTCCTCAGCTGTGGTCTTATCTTGCCCTTTGAGGTGTCTCCTTGTTCTCAGGTCTGGCCACACCAAACCATGCTGCAGCCCTGCACTGTGTTCAATTTCCAACTTCAATGGCTTCCAACATATCCTTCCTTTTTGTTTTGCTGTTGCATGGGATGAATGGGTAATTGAAGCTGGAGAAACTATGTTTGGAGAACTCCCTCAATTTAAACCCTGTACGGTCCCATCAATCCATAATAGTAGTTAGTTACCAGTGTAGTCAGCAAGTGCCAGGAAGTGTTAGTGATTTGAGCTTCTTTTCAGCTAGCATTTTACTATCGTATTACATTGTACCTTTTGAAATTATATTTTTCTGCAGGAGTTTCAAGATCAAGTTAAGATGAGACCTCTTGGCTCTAACTCATTGTCAACCATCTGTATGAGTCATGGCTATTGCTTGACCAAGTTGCTTTCCATGAAAGCTTGGGAGATTTTTTTTTTCTCTTGGTGACTCCCCTTGGGCACACCATACATCCAAGATCAGTTTCCTCTGTGCTCTGATAATCTCCTTGATCAGAAGACCGGAGACTCACTGAGTATCTTTGGATGATGTAAGTAGAGGTTCCTTTATAGCCTGGGTCCTCATTGACCTTGAAGGGTTGGGGCCAAAATATTGACTATCCTCTTAGCCCATCTGTCTCTCTAAGTTTGGGTAGCTACACCTCAGTTGTTGAACATCCAGATGAAAAGATTGATAATAATACAGTGTGTTAGGGTCAGTAAGCTTAACATTACTATCTTATCTAAATATGGAACACCTTAGAACATTAAATGAAACTTTCTTTATACTATCTATGAATATTTTAACATTTGAATACCTATAGAGTGTTAACAGTTACATATTTTACACAGAAAATCAGAAATCAAAACCATACATATTATTGTATCATGACAATTATGAGATTTTTGTAACAACCTGATTTTCATGTTGACATAAAATACTCCTTTTAGTCAATCATTCCTATCTAATCCATAAAACCTTTTAACTAACTTGTTGACTTTTAATGGGATGTAAATCTCGTAAGTTTTTGGTACCAGCAGAATTCTGAATATGAAACAAAATTCTGTCACCATATACAATCCCTGTTTTACATTGTGGAAGACTTGCATATCTGGAAGCATGAACACATTTAATATATCATGATGTTAATAAGCATTAAGGTTCATAGTTACATGAGAACCTTTGTATCAGAGCACCTTATTGTCTAGAAAATTTAATCTTTTGACAATGACCAATATGAGCATATCACAATAACATATTTTAAAGAAAATTAGTTGGGGGTGTCTCCCATAAGGCTATGAAGATTATTGGGGGTTCCAATCAATAAACAAGAATTGGTTAATTTTACCAGATTGCCACTTTCTTATTCATCAATTGAAGCCCCATCCAATAGTCTCTCCCTACCCTAAAGGGAGTTTTATTTAATTATCTTTATAATATTTTGATGACATAAAAAACTCAATCATGACATTTGACCCATTAATTCTTAAGCAATGAGAGGCTCTTCAGTCAATAATAACAATATACATTACATTTGCACAATCAATTTTGTATCATTTTGACTAGACAGGAACCCAGGTAGAAGCATGCCTTTTAAATCTATGATCCATATTAAATTTGATGAAATGATCCAAAAAATGCAAAAGAAAGAAAAAAAGAAAATTATTTAGCTCATATAAAAGGAAACAGCTGCTCACAAGACAGACAAATGTAAAAACATGGACAGACAATCTGTATAGGTTCAAATAGACATACAAACAAGCATACAGTTTGTTGGGGTCTGTGAGAACTCTCTAAGTTTCCAGGGGCTATTTATATACTTGTATATATACTAGCCCCTTTGTTGAGCTAGTTAGATTCTTACTCCCCTGTGTTCTCAGTGTTGGAACACCTCTTTACCTCTAGCACCCCATGTCCTAAGGGTGTTTCTCAGGTACCACTGAGCTAAATCCCCAGGTCCCCTGGACCCCAAATTAGGACTGGGTTGCATGCTTTTATTGTCCAGCATGAAGATATGTGCAAAGGATTTTTTTATTGTATAATCTATTTGCTGTGATATTTTCATCTTTATTGAAATTTAAAGGTTAATAATATATTCTGCCTATTGTTGGTTGAACTTCCCTTTTTGTTTTTGAAATTTAAACTGTGACTTCTTTTTAATAGAATATACTGCCAGGAGAGTCCTTAAGTCAACCAAAAAAAATTTTTAGGGGTTGATAGAATTTTTCTGTTGGTAACTTTATCTTTAGTCTCATGAATGGTTGTCTGGATGCTGATTTACTGGATTACTCATCCTCTTTCTTGTTCTCTTGGGGGAGTCGGAGGTAGATTTTTTGACTGATTGGATTCTTCTGAGGCAAGTCTGATTGGGTAAGCTCATCCTCTGGAGGGCCCAAATCGGTGGAGCTATCCTAAGGGACTGTCTCCTGCCAGGATTGTATATTCCTGGATGGCAGCCACCTCGTGGATCCATCACCCATTAAGACACAAGCATAAACTCAACCCCATGGTATTAGTTGTACTGGTCCTTCCCATTTTCCTGTGTTGATGTCTCTTCAAAGCACTTGAGCTCTGTTGGACAGCATCATTGGCTGCTGACCAATGAAGTTCTGCAGGGCTCAATTTGCTGCTTGTAGCAGGATTTAAAAAATTTAATGTAAAAATAGCAAAATCTAACTGTGCTTGTGGGGGTAACTGTACTCTTCCATTTTGTTTACTTAATTGAGTTTTAAGAGATACATGTGCTTTTTCTACAATTGCCTGTCCTTGAGGGTTATAAGGAATTCCTGTAATGTGTTTAATATGCCATAGTTGAAAAAAGGATTGTAATAGTTTACTTATGTATGAAGGTCCATTGTCAGTTTTTATGGTGTATGGAACACCCACAGAAGCAAATGCTGACAATGTTCCTGAACATGGCCAATTTTTTCTCCTGTGACAAGTTGCATGAATTAAATGAGAATACGTGTCAATAGACACATGAATATATTGTAGTTTGCCAAATGAAGAAAAATGTGTAACATCCATTTGCCAAATAGCATTACATTTTAAGCCTCTGGGGTTATTGCCCTCTGGTGGCACAGGCCTAGGAGCCTTTTGACAAGTAGGATAGGACATAACAATTTGTCTTTCTTGAGACCTGAGCAATTGAAATTCTTTGATTACAGCCTTACTATTTTGATGATGGTATGAATGAGACTGTCTAGCAGTATCAAATAGTGTAATAAAAGCAACTGATGAATCAGCTTGTTGCTTTCCATATGTTAAAAATTCAGGTAAATTAGAATGAGACCTTATGTGACCAGTATAAAAGGGTGCTGTTCGATTATGGATCACCTTTTGTAGCCTGAGAAACAAGTTAAAGGGAGGTGGATCTAAGGTTGACCTTAGAGTGATGCTCTCAAGTCACTAAGATAAACAGCACAGGCTGAATCACTAATCATATTAATAGGCTCATAACTAAACTTTTGTATGACAAACAAAATAGCAGTGATCTCAGATTTTTGTGTAGAAAGTCCTGGAGTATTTACTACCTGTTGATAATCTTTCCTCCAAATTGCAGGCTTGCCTCTTGATGAACCATCAGTAAAATAAGTTGTTGCATCAGGGATAGGTTCAAACTTAGTTATTTTTGGAATAATACCCAAATGCTTGAGAAAAAATTGAAAGATAGGCTCACTAGGAAAAAGAATATCAATTTTTCCTATGTAATCTGCAAAGGCTACTTGCCAATATAGAGCTTGTTATAGTATGGTCGAACATTGATTTAAATCAAGTGGCAATACAATTGTGGCAGAATCAATACCAAAGAGTTGTTTAGACCTTATTCTTCCCATGGTGACAACCTTGGCAATTTGCTCTAAGTATAACTGTAAAGTGTTGACTAACTGGTTAGAAAGATAAAGCCACTCAGTAGGGTAAATGTGCTTATCATAATATTGCTCTGTGAGACCTGTAGGAGAATGAGGAGTATTTAGGTTGTAAAACATAACAGGATAATTAGTATTTATTCTAAAAGGATGTCATTATATCATTTTTTCAACTAAACCTAACTCCTTTTGAGCCTCAGTAGATAAACTATGAGGGGAATCAATAGCAGGATCTCCCTGTAAAGCACTATGTTAAGTGTTTTATTTGTTAAGTAGCAGTACCCAACTTTGGCCTTATCCAATTGATATCTTCTCATAATTTTTGAAAGTCATTTAAAGTTTTGAAATGATCTTGATGAATCTATAGTTTTTGTGGCTTTACTGCCCTGTCAGTCAATAGTGTTCCCAGGTAACAGTCAGGGCTGGACAGTTGTACCTTATCTGGAACAATGCAGAGACAAAAAGATATTAAATCTCATTTCACTTTTGTAAGTAAATCATATAATTGTTCTTTAATGAGAGCTGCCAGCAGGATATCATCCATATAATGGACTATGTACAAGGAAGGATAAGTCTGTCCAACTTTCTGTAAGGCTTGCTGCACAAAAAGCTGACACAAGGTTGGACTATTTCTCATCCCTTGAGGTAATATAACCCATTGATACCATCACATTGGTTCTTAAAAGTTTAAACTAGGCACAGAAAAAGCAAAATGTGGCCTATCTGCAGGAAAAAGAGGAATGTTAGAAAAGCAATCTTTTAAATCAATTATGATGAGAGGTCAGTCTCTGGGAACTGCAGTTGGATTTGGCAGTCCTGTTGCAATGGCCCCATAGGAAGTAAGCAAGCATTTACAGCTCTTAAATCTTGAAATAACCTCCAATTGCCTGACTTTTTTTGAATAACAAAGACAGGAGTATTCCAGGGGCTAACTGAGCTTTCTAAATGTCCTAGCTGCAATTGCTCTTTGACTAATTTGTGTGACAGAGTTAACTTCTCCTTGTTAAAGGCAATTACAGACACATCCGTGCCAGTGTCTACTAGACCTTCAAAGCATTTTCCATTAATCCTTATAAAACATGTAGGCCTGTTTTTATTCATTTCCTGTGTAAAATAAATTTCTTTTTATAGTCTAGCTTTGAAGGTCTTGCTCCCTTTTGAGCTGTGTATACTTAACAAAAGAAGGCTTATCTATAGGTAACAAAATCAAATGTGCCACGTAGTCTACCTGTTCAAAAATCCAGAGATCCTTAGCACATGCAAGAACTTGTATTTCATCTTTCAATCACCATTGATCACACTAGGCAAAACAGTTATTTCTTTTAGACTTAGATCAGTCTTTCCCAGTATAAGACCAACTGTTCCTTCAGGTGAAGGACCCCAAATCCCTGTGGGAATTGGGGCAAGCTTGTCACCTGCAGTAAGAGTGACTCTGTAAGCCACAGGAAGATCTAACCCTGCACTCTGTATTGTTCCCCTGGTGAGTGAGTTAACATCTCTCTAGGGAGTCATCTTTGATCCTGTTGTTGAATCTGCTGGCCAGTTTGCCCTGAGTAAAGCTGACTGACATTTTGACTCACAGGATTTACTCTCTCTATTGTTTTGCCAGTCTGAGGAAAGGCCCTCACCACGTTTTTTGGCAAAGGTGTATCATCGCTATGGAATTTAGAATGACAATATTTGACCCAGCGGCTCTCTTTTTGGCATTTTGGACAGAGCCAGGTGTGGGACCCATATCCTCCATGCCAGAGGCACTTTTTCCTGGACTTACTGCAGCTGTAGCATCTGTCCTATTAGATGCAGCAAGAACTCTGCAGTTTTTTCTAACATGTCCCATTTTTCTACAGTTAAAACATTTCACATTGCTCCCTTTTGTATTCTCAACACCAGCCATAACCTGAGCCATTATAGTTGTCTTATAGGATTCACTTCCAATATCCTGACATGCTTGAATGTATGTTGTTAAATCATTAGATGACTTTATAGGATTTAAAGCCGGTTTACAATCCTGATGGGCATTTGACTATGCCAATTGTAGAGGTAAAATGTTCACAGTTTCTGCATTTGAAACCTGTCTGCAAAGAGCTTCTTGCAATTTAGCCACAAATTGAGTAAATGACTCTTGGGGTCCTTGAAGAATATGTAAAAAGGACTGCACATCCCATCTGCTGGAATAGTAGTCCATGCTCTCTTTACCAATTCATTCGGTTGCAGATATAGCTCATCAGGACATTGAATCTGTTCCCCAAGAGGCACCTATATTCCTTTCCCAGCAAGCATTTCCTCATTTATTGCTGTACACAGACTGGGACCCGTTCTGTTTATATGAGCCGCTCTGAAACAAGAGTTTTCAGCTTTACATCACAATGAAGGAATTGAGCAGGAGACAGGCATGTTTGTGCCAATGTTTGATATCATAAAGTGTCAATCAATACGTATCCAAAACATTTTGTAGGAGTCCCACAGCAAATGGACTTTGGACTCCATTGCTAACCACACTTTGTTTAAGATTTTTTTAGCAGTTGTATTTCAAAAGGGATATGAACAAAATACTCATGGTCATTAGTATCTTATTGAATTTCAGTTGGGAAGCAAGCAGGGATGCCAATGTTTTCCCCTTTTGTGGTCACTTCTCCCCTTAAAAACCTGCAACTTTCTGGGTAGAGCCATATGGGATGTTCTTAGTAAAGGCCCTGGCTCCTTTATTTCCTCCATGTCTGAACCAAAAGCTATTGACTGTGAGCTCTGCAATGGACTCAAAACTGAATGAACCAGATTCCAAGTTGAGAACATCTCAGGGGAAATGGTTTTCCCTGCACTATGTGCCTTTTTAAGATTTCTTCCAACTTAAGGGCCAGGGATTTGTCTCAGTGGCCTAAGCACCTGCCTGGCAAGTGTGAGGTTGTGAGTTCAATCCCTGGTGCTGCAAAAAAAAAAAAAAAAGATTCTTTCCAACTCTTTCCCAATCATCAGTATCTATAGTGCCTGTCTGAGGAAACCATGGATTATATTTGGTTACTTCCTGCAACATTTTTGCAAGGTCTTTCTTTGGCACATGAACAGCTAAGCATTTGAGCAGGCTTTGGATCTGCTGTATGCATCTTTATTCTTCAGCTGTAAACCTTTTCCCCATTTTACTCCTGGATAAAAAGGCTTATTCATAGTGGGAAGACTCACCCTTGTTCTTCCCTCTCTTCTCTAGGTGTCCCTGGTGAAGTTTCTGTCCTGTGAAGGCCTTCTCCATTTCCAATGCTTTCCACTCTAGGTAGACTTACTCATTCAGGCTAAAATTCCTAGTCCAAGGATTTCAGGCCCCTGTTCCAAGTGCCAGTTATCGTGGACCTGGTCAAGATCCCCAAGCTCCCAAAGGAGTGTACAGCAAAGGCTTAAATAAATGAGAGACAAGTGGTATGATTTTAGGGCTTCAGGAGGGTCAAAACCCTCTAACAGAGTTTAAGACTCTGGGGGCTGAGATAAGGAATGTCTCTGGGAGTTCCTATTTATTAGGTCTTCAAAAAAAAAAAAAGAGATGGGATTCTGAGAAAAGGGCAGGATCTGAGCAGCACCTTGGGAATGGTTCAAGGACTTTTCCAAGTAACAAATTATGTTAATTTAGTAGAAGTATTTTAGGAGAAAATCACCAGGTGGCATTTCAGTACAGTAGTGAAATGCCTGCAGCTACAGTCTTTAGTTAATTGAGGTTGGAGCCAGATGCTCTCAGCTGTGGTCTATCTTGCCCTTTGAGGCATCTTGGTCTGGCCACACCAAGCCATGCTGCAGCCCTGCACATGTGTTCAATTTCCAGCTTCAATGACATCCAACAACAGACTAATTTCATTTTTCTTGCTCTTTGAAGAGATATTTAGATTAGTTTCTGCTATACAATTTGCTACAGAATAGCTTCCAATAAGAAATTTGTATTTGGTAAAATGTTCTTTACATGATTGTACACTTATGTATTAAAAAGTCATGAAAGTAATGTGTTAAGTGTTATTAGAATCACCATTTCAATTTAAAAAATGTAAAGATCTTTTAAAAATAGTTCATTCAATATATCGAAAAGATTTTGGTATTGAGCTGAGAACCCAAATATTTATAAGTATTAGAGTATATTGTTGATGTTACAATAAGTGTTAAATGTGACCAAGACCAGCTGATTACTTGTATTTTTAAATTATGTATTTTCCTGCAAATAATTTCTAATAAATTAGCACTTAATTTGTTTCCAAATTCCAGGCTTACTTCTAGTACTTAATTTCAAAATCAAATACAAAAATGTTTCAATAGACTTCAAAACTTTTGTCAGTGAAGAGTTCATTAGCATGGTGCTTTGCAACACACAAAAGTTATTTGTATTCCAATCACAACCAGATATTATCAGACATATTTTTGAATCATAATGTGGTGTGATTATACCCAAATAATGTTGTGTAAAACCAAAATTAGATTCAAATTTTCACTTGCAAACAGAATAACTTTCATAATGTGAATGAGTTTTTTTTTTTTTTTAACTTAATAAGTCAAAATGCAGTGTAGCTCTTTACATGTGTGAGGGTCATAGAAAAATCCTCTTGCTTGAAAGGAAATGTTCTTAATTTAGGACTGATGGTTAAAGACTGAAAAATTTGTTTGCTAATACTGCATACTACTGGCATTTCCTGACATCATCAGCCTGCAGTCACCCAATAGATCTCACTGTCCTAACATACTTAAATATTAGTCCTTTCCTTTTTGTGTTTGCTGAAACAAACATCATTTTTTGTACTTATCAAAGTTTATACAAATAAAATGGAACTAGATTGTACCTGTCCTAGAATTATGTGTATGTTAACTCAATTGCTTTTAAAATAATTGTCTGTTGAGTTTAAGTAATCTACTCAAGATTCCATTGGTTAGATATAACAAGGCTGGAATATTACGTAGTCAGTCTAGCTCTAAAAATCTTTCTTTAGGACTTCCTGAGGAGGGTATTGTTTCGATTAAGTTTTAAAACCATTAAAAAGTCCAATTTGATCCTGATCAAATCTCTATTTTAGACAATAATCTGAATGACAGCTTTTTGTATATAAAATTAAATTATTTCCTATTATGTATAAAAACTGTTGCCTTGAAGCTAGTAATTCTTAAGGATTATTTAAGAGTTTATAATACAGACTATTTAACTTGGTAATTCATTTTCTGTATTCTGAAAATGTTACCAAAGATTCCAAGGTGAAGCAAGAGTGGAGAAGCAGTCCTTACCTAACAGGTAAACATTTGATGTAGTTCCACTGAACTCTTAGGCTCATACTTCTAGGAATGTGACCTCTGTGGTCTTTGAATGCATTTTTCACTAGTGTAAAGTGCATCTTTACATTCTTCCTGCTCTTCTTAATTTTTGTCACTACTGTCTCTAGAATGTACTGTTTTACCAGTAAGCACATCTGCCCTCCATTTAATGTATTTTTTTTCTTTTCTCATAGTTGCAGTGAAAAAGTGGTTTTAATAGCAGGATATTAATATTTTGACTGATATTTGAATCAGCTTATTAAAATATATCCTTTTCTACATTGAAATTAATAAATTAACTTGTTTTTCTAATAATGATTTTTTTTGTACCAAAGAGCATTACAAAATAAAATTTTGTCCATATTCCTCTGTTTTTAACAAGATAAAGTAAGATGGTTCCTATATCCTGACAACTAGAGATTAGTGAGTGTTATCTTCTTTCAGTGTTTAGATGACATAAAATATTAAAAGGACCTAACTAAAAAATTACTTTTCTTCTATAACAAATAAGTAATTGAATATTTCTGAGGTCTCTAAATCAGAAACTCCTAACATAATTTGTACAATTCTAATTAAACTGTAATGATCATGCTATAAATATAATGCCTATGACTAATGTTAAATCAAACTCTTTGATCCAAAATTAAACAGTAGGAAATAAAAATATATACCAAGTAAATTAAAGAACAGTTCATTCAAATTGATGTGACCAAAGCTAGGTGTGGTGGCGCACACCTGTAATCCCAGCACTCTGGAGGTCAAGGCAGGAGGATTGTTACAAGTCTGAGACCAGTCTGGGCTACAAAGTGAGGTCAAGGCCAACTTGAACTGCATAGCGAGACCCTGTCTCAAAAAGACAAAAAAAAAAAATTGATGTTGCCTAGCAAGATAAAATAAACATGTGTCCATAATTCATTAATGATTCATCTGCTATGTTCGTTACTCAGTGTGCAATTAAGTGTCAGTGGTCTCATTATTCTAATACAGAGGGAATATTTTTGTACAAGCACTATGCTTATAGCAGGAAAATTATACTTAGTAAATTTCTGGGGGAAAATCAATCAAATAATCAATTGGAATTAATTTGTGTTTCTTTTCCCATTCTGCAGTTCTCTTTATTCTCAGTGACACACAGATATCAATTAACTCAGTCAACCACACTAATAACACTGCTTGCTTCTCTGAAAAATCTTTAAGGAAACTCAGCAAGAACAAGCCATGCCTATAAAATGAGCAAAGTAAAGCATTCAGAGTCACTTGAGGTCCTTTCCCATGATGTCTTTACATGCAATGTATTTCTGAGATCTAGCATTTGTGTTGTTCCTTTCAAATCAAGTGGCAAGTAAAACTAAAGGAAAGACAAACAGTGTTCCTATGTAAAAGTAATCCTGAATCTCAGACAAACTCCTAGAACTATACATATTTTGATCAATAGCAAACAAAATACATATTTTATATACTTATGTAACTTATAAATTTAAAACTTAAAAAGCTAGTTTTTTCAAAGACGTAACCTTTAAATTTGTCTAGTTTCTCCTTTTTCTTATTTTCTACTTTATAAAGTATTATTTTTATGTATCATTTTTATTGTGAGCTTTTACTTATTGTACATTTTAACTTGTGTTAAAATATAATGTTGAATATGATGTTTGATTGTTTGTATTTTCTGTCCAAAGTATATCACTACAATTAAAGAGTATTACTTAATTTCTACTAATGGAGTTTTGATATTGTCTTTTGCCTTAATGTATGAGCATATAAATGAGGTATCATATAGAATTGAGAGGTGATAGTCTTTATTATCCTGAGATATTTTTGATATACATCCATACAGTCAAACTTTTGATTATTTCTTTGTGATATACAACTTACCTATTTTTATCTATTTATAAGATAGGCAGTTATATTTTAAAATATTCTGCTACCTATGTTTTTGTCCATTTTTACTATCATCTTTTTTATAAAAAATGCACTACTTGGTCATATAAATAAAAGTAGTTATATAAAATGATTTACTTGATAACATCAAAATGATGAATGGACTAATATGTCCTTTCCTGAGAACTTATTTGCTTATTGTATTTTCTCATCACTATTGTTTTAGTGTCTTTAAGTCAGGCTGCTTGAAATGTCCTTTGTTTACAGCAATAAGATTTTTGCTTTGTTAGACAATACAAAGTGTTAAACATTCATTAACATAATAGACACAGTAGGCTGCAAATATGCCACAAAATTTTATGTTTTATTTGTGGTATATATTTACCGTGCTTCTATGTTGCTTTTTTTAAATTTTTTTGATGTCTTTAGATATTTTAGGAAATTATGCATTTCTATTGTAGTTACTGCTATGCTGATAATTTTTAATTTACTTGCTTACAGTTTGACCTCATTTTTCCATATAATTTGTCAAGTATTTATTTGTTAATTCATTAACTCTGTGCTTTTTTTTATAATTAGTAAAATCAGATATATTTGCCCTGTTTTAAATCTTATGAAAATTTCTATTTTATTTTGTTTAATTATTGTGCTTTTAAAACTTTATTATCACATTCAGGAAGTGGTTTATAATGAAGGTAAATTTTTGTCATATGATTTTCTCTGAAAACATTATAGCAATCATATTTTTATTGATTTTGGAATATTAAATAAAATTTTATTTCTCAAATGCACAAATTGATTCCTTTTTGTCTTATTGAGTTGAGAAATGGTTCTTATTTCTCTGTTAGGAGAACAGGTGATGTGGGATTTTGTTTGCTTGTCTTTGTTTAGAAAAGGTCTCACCATTGCTCAGGCTTGTCTGGACTTCTTAGACTCAACAAGCTCTCCTGCCTCAGCCTGCTGGGTAACTGAGACAGCAAGCATATGATGCCTGGCTTCTGTGATATATATATATAT
>RJWT010010159.1:0-24457 GCA_004365215.1 Cuniculus paca | reverse complement strand
GGCTACCTGTGATGCTGGAACTGCTAATATAGTGAAGTAGATGTATTTGTGCTGTGCTTTGTAGCCTATATATGAAACATTTACTAATGAAGTTAGTTTGTAATACCTTATTGCTCAATATTAATTTGAAAATGATAAATTTCATGGGGAATTTACCTCCTCCAATTTTCTATTAGGTTAACCATCAATAAATTTAATATAATTATTTAGGTAGTGAGAGAATTAATAATGCTTTTGGAATCTTAAAATGTTCTGTCTCGCTATGCAGCTCAGGCTGCCCTTGAGCTCACTTTGTAACCCAGGCTGGTCTTGAACTCGCAAAGATCCTCCTGCCTCAGCCTCCCAAGTGCTGGAATTACAGGCGTGTGCCACCACGCCCAGCTCACAAGCTACTTTTAGCTCAAATGCGCTTTCCCTCTTAAATTAAACAGATCCATCTTTCAGTAACTCACTATGTAGAAGAAATCCTGGGAAATAAAAGTTCGTAGGCAAAGATCTGTAGTGGCTCTGTTCCTCGTGTGACTCTTTGAGATCAAGCCGAGTCTGCCCCGGCTGGGATCTGCCATTATTGGCCTCTTTGACTAATGCAAGGTGCCAGGGTACAAACAAAAACCCCAACCATCTGCTCTTTTGGTTTCTTTCATCACCAGTTGATTACAGGAAAGAACTGCAGAAGAGCCATTTACTCTCCAAATTAAGCAAAGAGTACAAGCAAGGAACTCTTCTTCTCTCCCTATTTTTATCAATTTATCTGGGGTATTTGTTTAGCCGAGTGCCTCCAACTACACAGTGCTTTCCTTGTGGACTAGGCTCCAGCGGCAGCAGCAATTAGCATGGGTTTCCGTGGCAACCATCCTGTACCCTACTGAGAAAAACCTTTTCTTGACAGAAGCATTCTGTCTTAAATTGTTTTATTTTCCTTTTTTTTCCACAAGTGTACAGTAGGCTTATTTGTCATTTCTTTTAACATAGCATTATTATGTCTCTGATTCTTAAAAGCAGAAACATTTACAGGCTTTTGTATTTATATGGTTGAATTTACTGTCAAGTATTTTACTTCTGTCTTAAAAACCTGAAAAAAAAAATCAACAAAAATATGTTCTCAGGCATATGCCAACCTGCTTAGTCTTTGTGCTCATAGTCTAATTGGTAAACCTTTGCACGTTCAAGTAATCACAGCCAGTCTGATAAAAGTCCAAAGAGTTCACATTCAAAACCAAATTTCTTGACCTACCAACAATGTCATATATGGCTCGGAAGCAAATTAGAATTTTTAGGGCTATTGAGAGAGTTTCAGTCCCATTGATTTTGTTATAAATCAACCAAGAAATGTTGATACATTAATGCAACAAAGTAACTAACCTAAAAATATATGCTAAAAACAGGACTTGACCCTGTCTTTCAAAATCTGATGATAAATGGTAAATACTGTGACCAGAAGGGCACCATGTATATCATGAGTTAGCTTCATGGCAAAAAATCAAGGGCTACAATGGTTGTAAATGCTGAGTAGTACAGTAACCAATCAGGCATTAGTGTATGTACATTTTATCTTTGTAATTTAAATAATAAATGGGAACAACTTTTGGCATTGTCTGTTTGGCAGAGGGTGGACATTCAAACAAGGAGGTATTGGTTGGGAAAAATTATAGAATCATCTCAATATGCCACAAAGACTTAGGTCTTGCCTATGTTTTATCAGTTATATGCATAATTTTAGTAAGCACTCAGCATGTTATTTCACGCGATTGTCACAGCACATCAAACGAAGAATAACGTTTTATTCCAAGAATCTAAAGGGTAGAGACACAGTCCCTTAACCACCATCTGGGGTTTTTTAAGAGTTAGAGGCTGAATTTGATCGCAGGTTCTCGGAAACCAGAAATTAGTCTTACAAAAAATATTTTTACTACAATTATGTCAATCAAAATGAGATTTAAAGGGGGCAATAAGTTGCTTTTAACCATTATTTTGCCAGTTTTTCTAGTTGAAAATTGTGTGGATTAAGTAATATCAACAAGAAAGAAAAGGGCCTAATAAGAACTTATTTAATGTCTTTGTATACAGTATGATGTTTATTCATCATTTTAGGTGAACGTAAATAGCTTAGTATGATCTCTTTTGGGTACTGCTAAGTAGCTTTTGTGGTTGAAAACATGTTTCAGCTATTTTCTTATACCTATTTACTTCCAGTCTATGTTTGATTAATATCAAGAAAAAAATGATATTTCCTTCCAGAATTTAACTTATCTACCAAGGACCGTGCTGCTGCTGACTCCCATCTTCACTGACCCCGAAAAAGTTTTCAAAGTGGATTTCACTTTTTCTTTTTAAATGTCTGTCTATATGGTGATAATGTCATTACCTATTAATCTGCTCCTTGCATTGCATCTTTATTTGTTCTTCTGTCAGCCTCTAAGCAATGATGTTTTTAGAAGTTATCAGATGGATTTAATGCAAAGAAGTTATTTTGAATATTTTCTTTCCAAATGTGTTATAGGCAGGTCTGTTTACTAAGAATCCAAGTCATTTTTCACTTTCTTTAGCGATGACATTTATTATCATGGTATGAAATACTCTTGTATTACTTGCAGAAAGTGACTCATTACCATCACAATAGTAATGCTAAGGTAATAAGTATAACAAATTAATATTCAAACACTAGTTATAAGGTGTTTACTACAATGTAAAAAACAATAGGTAGCCAATCAAAAATCCAACATTCACAAAAGAAAAAATAAAAACATTACACACCCTCTTTAAGATAATTTCTAATGTAAACCAAAAACTGTTCATTTCAAAAAAATTTTAGAAGTTCATCGAACCTTTCAAAACATCAGATTGGAATAAGCAACGTTATGTTTTTAGCTATGAAAATCAATATTAACTTTCAATTATTTAAAATGAATTTATAATGAATAATATCCCAAATTACATATAATATAGAGTCACCTCTAATCCTCCTAGTTATCACACAACCTTGTATGTGTTTGGAAGGTAAAATAAAAAAATTAAAATAGTAGAAAAGAGGACAGAAGGTAGAGAAAGTATGCGGAACAATTAAAACGTATTCTAATATTTTATCTCCCAGAATATTTTTCCTGGTGCTGATTTTCCTAGGAGTTGACAGGGTTATCGTGCCTTCTAGGGGCCATCTAAAGATGGTTCTGAATTGAGACTTGCTGGCAAGAATCTTGAGCAGATGGTACCCCAGAACCTACACAGCCAAGGAAATGGTATGAAGCCAGAAAATAGAAAACAAAGACAATATTTATTTCTCCTGTAGCATTGTTTTGGAAAAAAATACTTCCCTTGGCCATCCACATTAGTGGGTTAACAGTACTGTCAGATGGTCATAAAAATAACAGCCTTATGGCCTAGACGCTATTGCTCTTTCTTAAAAGTAGAAATGGAAAGGTAGAAAGTCCAGAAGAATATATGACCAGGGCAAAATAAAAACACACCTTGATGAAGAGCTATCTGAAAGTCTTCCCTTTCTTTGAACTCCTTGATGTGCCAAGTTCATTATCTAATGATGTAATTGAGTCAGTACAATACCATGCAGTACCGTAAGATAAATCCAGCACTATACTCTTACTGGTTCTGTTGTATGAGTGAGGTTTGAGGCACAGGGAGTTTAAGTAAATTTCTTAGGATGAAATGCTAGAAAGTAGCAATGGCAGAGTTCATATCTGTATTTCTCTGAAGTAAAGTGTGTATTCCACTTCTTCTAATTTACCCTTAGAATTTACCTCCTGCATACATAAAGGTAAGATGGTTGGGTGGATGCATGAGTGATAATAAAGGAAACATTTACTTGATCTGATCTGTGTAGGAAGAATGAAGGTGTTGAGATACATGTCATGGCCTTCACATTTTAAAAATGCAATTATTATGTGTGTTTTTGTGTCCGGTGCTAGGGATTGTACCCAGGACCTCATGTATGCTGAGTAAATGCTTTGTCACTGAGCTACATCCTCAACCCACATTCTTACTTTTCTAGGTCTGATTCTGTTACTGTCTTCCCTTCTCTTACATGTGTGTTTGACATATTTACCCTTAACATTCCCTGAATTTGCCCAAATCATGAATGAATTTCTCATGTCCCAGGAATTTAACCCAAAAGATTAGCAGGCTGGGTCATTCGGAGAAGACCACTTGTCACTCTTTAAGGAAAATGCTTGTCATCGAGGTGCTTTTGATGGCTTTTACTTAGAATAGCTTTAAATTGATAGACCAATTGAAACCCACAGAACATTCTTGTGCTCTTTCCCTAAATCCACTCTGCAATTTTTATTAGAGAATGTATTATTTCCTATTTGAAAAGATTTATCAGTATCGTTCTTCCAAAGAACACGAAGATGTCAGTTAAGTCATGATGAATTAACCTCCCACACAGCCAGTTAGATTATTCTTAAAATTTTATTTCTCAGAATCTGTTAAATTCTTTTAAGGGAAAAATTTACCAAATCTCCCAAGATTGGGTTAAATAACTTTCTGACAATTTTGCTTGAACATATACAAACATAAAATTAACTTATTTAAAAGCTCTTCTTAAATGACAAACCTGAAATATGTTAGTTTTCTTTTGGACAAAAAATAAAATTGAAATTTCCTGCAATTCATCCAAAATAAGCGGTATTATTCTGATGAAGATAATTTAGTTCTCACAACTTAAATGTGATAACTTGCAGGAACTCTACATTTTGTTAAAATTGGATTTGCCTATACTAATCAGATATAAGTAAAATGTAATTCTTCCTTCATATGTCTCTTTTTAGGCTATTTAAAAAGCCCATTTATACAGCCTTCCATGATGCTACTTGGCCTGCACTTGTACAAATGCATCTTTTATGTATTTCTTCTCTTTTACTATTCCTCAACATTTAAAATAATTCTTGATGATGTCAGAACTAACTAAATATAACTTCAAGCAGAAAAACTGATACAATTAATACTGTTATAATTTGTTCATATGAACCAATAGATTCCCATATTATTTTTACTAGATCATCTTCCTAGTCTAAAACATAAACAAATCTTTGAGTTATGTAAGATATCTTAGACCCTTACAAATACTGTTCTAAAATATATCAAATTCTTAAATGGTAATACAGTAAATGAGATGATTTGAGGACTGTAAAGGTCGTAAACCCCGTAAGCGTGAATTATTTCTGAAGCATAAATATCGTGAATAAATTTTTCAAGTTAATTTTTCATCCTTTCAAAAATTATGTTAGGCATCTCATCTGGGTTAAGCTCCAACATAGCAAAGAGCAGTCCTTGACACGGGAACTTAACATAGTAGTGGCAATGAGTCCTGGGCACAGTGTTGTATAAGTGCTACTGGGAAGATGCAGGAGTGACCCAGAAGACAGGAAGTTTCTCCCCAGTGCTACTGTGCTTGTTCCACCTCTCAGTACTGCCAACTTTCTGTAAGACACTGGGCTGTTGGAAGAAGTCACTTCGGTTGCACTGAAAATTAATATGTGTAACAATTCTCAAAGCCCTGTAAGCAATTTAGAACTCTGAGAGCTGCTTTGAAAAATTAATTTTCTGTAGCCACTCAATCCACTTTATTTTCAGTGCACAGTCACTGTACAGAATAATGGATTTCCTTTGCGCGTGCTCATACACGCGTAGAATGGTTTCCTCATCCCCACCACCCCTCTACCCTTCCTTACCCTCCCTTCGCTGTCCTGGCTGCCTGCCTCTGCTCGCAGAGTCCCCCACTTCTGCAGCCTTTTTTATTTTTATTTTTCCAGTGCCAGGAATCACACTCAGGACCTTGCGCTTGTCAGGAAAGCTCTGTGTCGCTGAGCTGTAACCTCAGCCCCTCTGTAGCTTTTTTGATAGTATTCATTCCCATGAAAATGTTACTTGAGGGGCCCACCCTTCCCAGGAAAGTTCAGAGGATGCCGCCCAGCATTCCAGCCTCAGGACAGCCCACAGCCTTTGCTCCTCCTCTGCAGTTGCCTCACCGAATAACACAGCAGTTCATCTTCCTTGCAGTGCTGTGGTGTAACCCTACTCATCCACAGTTTTCTCATCTGTAAAATGGGAACGGTAATAGTAAATAATTCATTAAAACGATGATGACAAACACCTTAGCAGAGCGTTCAAGACACAGTGAGCACTTTAGTACTTTCAAAATATTGCTTCTGCCATTAATAGTACCACCTGCTCTGTGTTCAGTTTGTCCCTTAAGACTATGCATGGTCAAGTGGCTAAAAAAGGTAAGGAGTTTAAACATAAGGACTAAATTATTCAGTCTGGTAATCTAGCTTTTAAAAGTCACAAAAATTCTATCCAACTGGATTCCTAGTCCCAAAAGCCTAGTAGGTTCACTGTACTTTCTGTCACCCTAGGTGGTGTGAAAAAGACTTTCCAGAGGAGCCAAAATCGAAATTAGGTTAAAAACAATTAGAAATCTGCAAACCTGCTTATGAATATGCAAATGTGGATCATGGGTGTCTAAATTACTTTTCTCCCTGCTGAGACAAAATACCTAACACCCAAAATTAAAGGAGGAAAGGCTCGTTGGAGCTCACAACTTGCAGAGATTTCAGTGCGTAGCTGGCTGGCTCCAAGGCAGTAACATGGCAGAGGGGCATCGCAGAGGAGAAACAGTCCATGGCAAAGCAGGGCAGGCAGAAGGCGGCAAGCAGCAAGCAGCAGATTCCTTCCGTCACTTTATATTGTATCCAGGCTATTCACAGCACTCACGCCCTTAATCCTAGCTTCAGTGCACTGTGAATCAATCCCAGCATCACATCTTTCAGGCCAGCAGCACACACCCTAGATCCAGGCTCCTCCAAAAAGCCCCACCTATGACCGCATGAGGCTTTGGAGAGACAAACCATAACAATGGGTAATAATAAAATTTCAATAAAGAATTTATTCTAATGTCTTGACCTTTCCAAAGCATTGCCAGCCCCAAAATAGTTATCTAAACAACTCACTGAGTAGTGATTTCAGTGATGAGCCTTCTGGTTTTTAATAAAACTATTGTACTTACAGAATGAATATATGCATATGACCTTAAAAATCTTTGAAACATCTACTACCTAGAAAAGAAGTATTTATTTAGGAAGAGACCATCTGATGCATCACTGTATTTCCTAAAATGTTATCATCCTAGTTTTTCATAATTTATCTTATTCACATTGATCCTTTTAATCGCAGATATACATTTTTGAGGTATCTTCAGGTTTTAAATCGTGTTTCTGCGAGTGAGCATAGTAACTTACTTGAATAATATTGTTAGACCAGTGTAAGCAGACTATAAACATACATTTCAGTTAAATCCAAAACGAATCCTCTCTTTTCTCTTTGAATTTGTTTCCCTAGGTGTAAAGAAATTAAATTGTTTCAGTTTATGTAAATAACTTTTGAAAAATAAAATGCCATACAGATTAGTGCCGATTTTCTTTCTTTTCTCAGTCATCTTGTGTGTGTGTGTGTGTGTGTGTGTGTGCGTGTGTACGTGTGTGTGTGCATTTTTTAACTGCAATTTAAAAATCATGTTTCTGGTGAGAAGACAGCAAAAGGAAGTTGTAGTCGGTTCTGCCATTTGGTTACCTTTTCTCTTTACCCCCTGCTTGTGACTTCTCACTGCAGTCTCTTCTGTTACTGTTTGTTACAGAGGAGGTGTCAGCGCGGATAGTTCAAGTAGTCACAGCTGAGGCTGTCGCCGTCCTGAAAGGCGAACAAGAGAAAGAAGCTCAACACAAAGACCAACCCACAGCTCTGCCTTTAGGTAAATGGAGAAGAGGCGGTCCGGGGCGGGCCTGCTGCACCCTGATCAAGTCTTCCTGTGAGGAGACAGCTTATGTCTTGCAGTGTCTTAGGTGCGATGCTTGTACCGAGGTGCACTGGGACCTGGTCCTGCCCTCCTCCACGGGCTCATTGTGGGATTTTGGTAGTTTTTAGAGTGATAAACTTACACCTAGATGTTTCCCCAAGTAGCCTGTAATTTTTCATTTTCTAGACCATGAGGGGACTGCACGGACACTAACACATAAGGAAAATGTACTGAAATTTCCAGATAGAGATGGTTATTTCCCTTTATGGGTTTTGGTAAATGATTAACTACACCATAGTCTCATCTCTGCCCTCAGTGACTGTGTCACACATGAAGTACTGACCAAGTGCCTTCTCCCTTGGTCACAAATCAGATGCCCTCCAGGGACAGACAGGTGATATGGCACCTGCCATTCAGCAAACACTCAGCTAAGGGCTCTGCCCCCACTCACGCCTAGATAGATAGAAAAAGAAGTAGATTGACACACCCATATGTACATACATGAAAACAGACAAAGAAAGACACTCTCTGAGATTCAACATATGTGTTTATTTCGCAGATACCTAGATCTGATCTGTAGAAAGGTATAGAGTACATACCTATTTTTCTCTTTTATAGTCTAATGTGTCCTAAACATTTGATTTTCTTATCAGTACTTCATCAAGCCTCTACTAAAATGTAAGGACTAGAAATATTTTGCTCAGCCGAAACACAGAATATATACAGTATCCCTCTGAATGTTTTATCAAGGACTGTTTTGCTCTTGAAACAGAGAAGGGAAATAGAACTCTAAAACATTCCTCTTCAGTCTGTTGTTTACTTCTTTGAAATAAAATTCATTTTTTAAAATTTTGAAATTTAAAATACGCCACAGGGTCAGGAAAATTAAAAAGTCACCTATCACCCCAAAGCTGCTTCTACTGTTTATAAAACTGAAATTTGGGTGATCTTTAGGTGAGAAATAGTTCCTTTAGAAATTTCATGCCCTCCTACCCAGGGGCCTAACAAAGGTCAGTGTCCTAAGGAGAAATTGATGGCGTTCATTGTGGATGACTTTCGTCTTCTAGCGCTCTTCTCTGAGTCCTCCATCGGGTGCAAGGCTAAGGCCGGAAGATGGCTCAGCTCCCAGCAGTGTATGGTTTCTGTCTAAAAGCTGACCCACGCCATGCAGCTTCATTTTCTGAGAATACCTAGAGAAGATGGGCAAAATGTTATTTTAAAAGTGGTCAAAATGTTACCTTGAAAAGGTGGCAGCTAATGTAACTACTAATGATCAAAGCAACATTTATTTCCAATAAACCATTTGCATAACAAAGCTTTAAAAAAAATTTTTTTTTCTTTGGTTCAGACTAATCTAATCCAAACTAAAATGCCTGCCTGCAAGTGTTTTTATTTGTTATATCATGACTAAATCAAATATATTATTAATCAAGTAAGTAGAAATTAATGAGATGAATGACAGAATTTTAGCATCTGTCTTTACTCCATTTTTATGGGACAGACACAACAATTTTTTGCAAAATATGAAAGCTTATCTTACTTTTTAAATTATTAAATATGTGAACCAGGTAATGGGGCTAAAAATAGGTTAATGCAAGTTATTATTGACTCTTTCCCTGAATTTCCTAGAGGGGCCTCTTTACAGATGGAAAAACTGCTCAGTAGCTCCACTGGCCTAATAGGATTAACGGTTGTTATCTCGTTTCTCCATTGTTTGATCTGTAGCAGCTGAAGAGACAGCTAATCTGCCTCCCTCTCCACCCCCCTCGCCAGCCTCAGAAGTGACCATCCCCTTGGAGGAAGGTAAGTCCTGCTGGACCCTCCAGGGTTTGTCTTCTTTAAAGGGTAAATAGTAAACATCCAGCCAAGAGCCATGGACTCCAGCATTGGCCAGATGTCACTCAGCTTTGGAACTATTACAAACAGTGAAGAATTGAAGTCCTTAAATATCCAACCATTTTATTGCTGTAAAAATCAAAAGAATACGGTAAAGAAAAGAGGAAAAATCTACTGGATAGAGGAAAGGATAATTTCATCTTTAAATTGCTAGGACAACCACAGAGAGTCAGTTTACTTAATATACTGTTTGACAGAGAAGCTGCAGTCCTATCTTATCAATGACTGAACACAAATAAAAATAGCGTCATCCCTATGATAGCAGGTGTCATATTTATTGTTGAAGTCAACACTTGCTTATGGAAACATCAGGAATTGTCCCTGTTTTGCTCACTATTATACTTCCCAGAACCTCCCCAGGGCCAGATCCACAGCAAATTCTCCATAAATATTAATGAATAAATGAAGCAGTTAATGCAGGAATGTGATATTGAGAGCAACGAACTAAGAGCTGAGACGAGGGCTTCGTTCCTGCTGAGACCTGTTATTGCCATGAATATATTCATACACTTCTTCCATGTGGAGTGCTGGGTCAGCTTTGCAGTCCTCATTGATAAAACAGAGGGTGCTTTTGAAGAATACCCATTCAGAATCTCAGCACTAAAGCACTGAACTAAATTATGTTGAGATAGCAACTGAGCATGGGCTCTCTTCTGACTTTTCTTGGAACTCTGAGTGATGCACAAGTGAGCTGACCTAAGTCTTTTAGAGGAGCGGTGGTGACTTGTTTGTACAGCACTCTTCACACACCGACACCACAATTTTAAAACTATTTATTCACGTATTTCATTTGCTTCTCATCTTGGCATCACTTTAGAGTTCACTTTACTGTGTTAAAAAACTGAATACATTTGTCACGGAAGACTAATGTTTGTATAATTAGCAGTCATGTTCATTGAAAATAGTCCCTGCTTGGCTAAATACAAAAATCTAAATAACCGAACTACATATAATGAAGTCCAGGTGTAATTTATTTTTGTCACAGATGTATAAACCTACACGTTTTTACCAAGTTTTGTCTTTCTGAAATTGAAGCTTTTTTTTCCTAATTTAACTTCTGAAATAATGTTAAACAAAATTATTCTAAGGGTGAAAGAACATTAGGGATGATAATCAGTCCATAACAGCCACTGACTATTAGTTAATTTCTTTAATGTGATTTAATTTTTTAAGTTATATATTCAAAAGGTTTTTGAGTTTTTTGTTTACCATTCATCCACACACCACCTACAGCCCAGGCTGGTTTTCGAACTCGCAAGGATCCTCCTGCCTCAGCCTCCTGAGTGCTGGGATTACAGGCGTGCACCACCACACCCAGCTATGAACCTTGATTTTAAGGCGCACGTGGTCCAATGAAGAAGGGAAGTCCAGTAAATAAGCTTTCAAATTGAATTAGCCCCAGGAAGGTAAAGATTAGGGAGTTGTAAGACAGAATAGCAAGGGAAGCTTTATTTGATTAAATGGGTAAAGGGAGGGTGAGAGGCTGAGTCCAGAAGTATGAGGTAGGGTTGACCAAGCACAAATGGGCATTTGGGGCAGAGGGATCAGGAGGCAGAACTTCTCAGATGGACAGGAAGAGCCCGAGTTCCAGGAAGGGGGAGCGCGGCAAATGGGCTGGAGAAAAGGGCTGGAGCAGTGCAGGGAAGGGAGCTAAGAGCGGCAGGCTGGGTCACGGGCCTGGATTTCATTCCAAGTGCAGCAGGCATCCTTAAGTGACAATTGTACTTCCCCAGGCCACTGACAGTGTATCTGAGCTCCTGCTTAACGCCATTCAAGTGTCAGAAGATCCTCTTAACCCAGAGAGGGAGGCGACGTCCACACAGCTGGCCTCTTTCACAAGTCTTCCTGAGGACAAGTCATGGGCTCTGACATAACACATAGAATGAAAATGTAGATAAAACACAGAATCAGTTTCACATTTCGGTTACTTACGTGTCACAGTAAACTGTTCCCCTGCGTTTCAGAACTGCTTTCCCCAAGTGCTTTCAGTATATTCAGAGGAAATGCCAGCTTCCTTATCACTGAAAGTAATTCAGAGTTATTTTCAAGCCTAACTGGTATTTTTTTTAGAAAAGCAATAAACTATATGAAGCTCTGATGGTTTACTTTTGAAAATACAACCATTTTTTGAGTTACGTGATAAAATATAAATATATATTTAATAAAGTTTCCCTCATTAAACAAGTAATATACTCACCTTAAATATGTTAAAGAAATGAGGTCTAGATAAAGTATTGCCTCTTTTTTATTTTAAATCCCAATTATGTAGAGCAAATAATAAGTTTTACTTTCAAGTCTAATTTTGTCAGAAAATAAATTAATGAATAGTCAGTCACATCTTTGAACTATTCAATGTTTAATCTCATTGGTTTGTAGAGATCCATTCCAATTTCTATCAATGTCCTGCTTACAGCAGGTGTGGTCGAAAGGGACCAGGAGAGTTCCTTTGCTTCGTGTAAGGGATTGTTTTTCCTTCTTTGACATACCCTTAGAGCAACTACCACAGTCTGATCCTTTTGTACAAAAGGAAAAGAGCTCTTGGATTAAATTGGGTATTCAGTGACTTTGGGGATACATTAACTTTTTATTAATTATCAAACATTTTTAAAGCTGTTCTTTCCCAAAGGGAAAGTCTGAAAGTTTCTAAGGCATATAATATTGTTTGATCAATTTTTCATGCCTATATCTTGTAATATGAACAACTACTTTGAAGATCACAGTACACAATATACTAACCATTGTTACTCTCCTGCAATTTTGCTCTGAAATTTTGTACCATTGTTTTTATTTTTTTTCTTTAAAATAAAAAAGTAAAATTTAGTTCAAGAAGTTTCAGTGACCCCCCTCAGAAAAAGTTCATTAGCATAATTTATAAATATTCATTTATTATAATTAATGGAACATTGATAATTCCCAGGATATGTGATTATTCTGAGGAACAGCTATAAGGGATTTTGATGCAAAAAATATTAACAAGTAACACACTTAGAAAGGAAACCATGGTATAGTTCTCCAATACTGTACTAGTTATGATGTCTTCCAATTTGCCTCCTTTTACTGTTTGACCCAGTCTTAATAATTGTCATTTTGACTGAGCTCTTAGAATTTGAAAGTCTGTGCAAGTACAGTGGGATCATCTGAAAACAGAACCAGGGATTCTGCTGCCCTCTGAGGTTTGTTCCAGAGTTCTAGAGTGATGTTTTGCTGTGTCATAGTTGTGGCGATAGTAATTGTTAGTCTAAAACCAGTTTCCCTCTATATCATTCTGGAGCAGCGTAGTCAGAAAACTCAGACATCCTAAGGCAAAAACTTGCAGGATGGAAAGGGTTTAGAGAAGGTAAAGAGCCATGGGCTGGGGTCAGTTGCCTTCAGCCATCTACTGGGGACTTAAGAGCTCAAGTCCCAGCAAGCAGAAATCAGGATCTCTGATCCTCTATGAAGCGTAATCACTCATAAAGGTGACTACTTATTTGCCCTCTGGGGCTAACCAGCTAAGACTGGATTTGAAGTAGCAATGCTTACTTTAACCCAATGTAAATTTTCAAATGCTTCTTAAAAAAGAAAAAGTTTGAACAAGACAAGCCAGAGGATATTTACTCCTCCAATGAACCAGATATGTTTCAGTATTGAAGATAATTGTGCAAAAGGACTTTGTAAAAGGCCACAGTTCACTAAGTTACCCTGACCTTTTATCTATCATATTATTAAATGAAATTGAATATTTTGTGGCAGTAACAGAGACTCAAAAGCATACCTACGTAAGTAAAAGGCTAAATGCATTCAATCATTAAGTTAAACTGCAAAACTAGTGGTTAAAAATGAGTTCAGTTTTTCCAACTCTCTTGAGTCCACCTTTGATGTGTCCAGTGAAGGGAAAGAGCTTGAAAGTGTGTCCAGGTACACAGAAGATGCTAACTCGTATGAGTCAAACACTGTTTGGTGCTTTCACACACATCTTCCCATTTAATCCTCCTAGCAAGGCACAGAGGTAGATGATATTCATGTCTGCTTCTGTGGCTTGGGTCTGGACAAGTGATTTATCCAGAATGCCAATTTAAATCTAAACCCTACAACCCATAATTGCATTATATCCCTGATTCTGCCCCTTGTCAGATTTCTTACTATGGGATTATGGGAGTAAATTATCTTCAAATGGGAGTTCCTTGTTACAAGCTACAATGCAAATCTCTTTTTTCTAGAACCACCCCCAAGTAAATATTCCAATTATTTTTAATTATTATGCATCCCACTCCCACTGGAAGTGATCCCGCAGCACCTACCATGCACAGCTTCAAAACAAATGAGAACAAATGTCTTCAGTCATTAGCATTGGAACCAAATGCATTGTTGAGAATTAGTTCCCTAAGCATAGCTCGCCTGGCTTATCTTTGGAGCTCCTATTATAGATGGATTTCATTCACAGGTCCTAGACAGAGACTTGGAGTACATATAGCACGTAACACCAAGAGAGGGCTGGCCTTTGCCAGACACTCCTCTGAAAGTAGTCTTGGCTCATGGCCTAAAAAATACAAAGAGAAGCTACTTTTCCACTACAGCCTTTAAAATCCTGTTGTTGACTGGTTACAGTGAAAGTCCTCAGAATAGAAAACACCGCCTCTTTTGAGATGTTACAGATCTGAAGCGAAGCTATGGGCTGCTTTTACATTTGAGAACTTGGAAAAAGAGCAACGATGATGAGAAACAGGGAGCCAAAATCTTCAAAAGCTTGACAACATCTTCTGAGTATGGCCTCCAACTGACAGCTCTGTTTTCAGCTCTTAGGTTTTTTTATACTATAGTCTTCTCTACTTCCCTTCCCTCAAAAATGCATAAAATACCCCTTTTTCACTTCTTGACTCCCCCATATAATCTATGGAACATTGCCAAAGTATTAACAGTAACTTACATAGCTGGGAAGCTTCTAGTCTCAGAGAGCCACGGGAGGAAATAGGAATGGCTGGGATGCATGGCAAGCTGAGGGCTATGCTTCAGTCAGTGTTGGAGACCAGATTTTGGGCAGTTGCCTCCTTAGCTGAGAGACCATGCTGAGTTGGTCTAAGAATATCCAACATTATTTTAGGTATCTGCTAGCCCATGATATAATAAGTACAAGGCTGAGAAAATTCCGAGCATCCATCCAGAAGCAACTTCCGTGGAATAATCAGTAAATAACATGCTCAAAAGATTAAAAGTAATCCATCCGCAGAGTGTTATTTTTAGTATCCTTATGATTTCAGACTTGTTTCCGGTCGTCAGCACTTGGTTGCTGAAAATAATTTACTGTCCTAAAAAACACACTGCATTTGCAAACTAATGCGATAATCTTGTCACTTGATCCTGATGAAAGTAAAAATTATACAGAGGGATACTATAGATTTTTGTTCTTATTAGTGAGAGTCATAAAATTTTAGAATTACTTCTAGGTATAGGTACATAGTGATTACAAATATAGTAAAACACCCCTGCAAGCTGTGCCCAGCCCAAAACCAAAGCCATCCAATGTTCATTGTCATGGTCCTTAAACCTCATTGAATTCTACCAGGTCCACATGCTAAACTGACTGGTCTACAATTGTAAGTTTGAGGAAGTGTGTTCAAATAAGTCAGACTTCTATGCCAAGACACACAAAAGTCCAGACATGGGAGCGATTTCAGTAAGAAACATGCAATAAGATATTTGAAACATAAAGGGCAGACAAGAGTCAGTGGTACAAATGAAGAGCCGATCAAACTGAAGCCAGCTCTGGGAGAGCTAAATAGTATCTTCATTAGGCTTTCACAAGAGAAGCAAAATGGAAGACAGGTTTGTTATCTTAAGAGCTTCCTAAAATGCACTAGGCATCTTCAATCCTGCAGAACTGCATCAGCCTTAGCATCTGATGAAAGAGCTATGGGGACCACTTTGTGCTTAGCAAAGCAGGAAAGAAAACTCTTTGTAGGTTTTTCTTAACCCAGTTAAAATGTAAAATTACTTGCTGGCTAAAGTCTTTAACTCAACTTGAATTCACCAGAATGTGATTGGTACAGCCTAGATAATTCCAGTTGTGTTTCGTACGGGAACTGTTTTGCCTTACAGTCAGATAGGCATAATATCCTGACAACTCTTTTTCCCCCTCCTTTAACTTACGAATACATTCATAGATGAATAAGAAGAGTTAATCCTCTCCAAAGGACTTCCTGCAAAGGACGCACTTGTTTCGTAATGCTCCCTTTCTATTGCAGTGTCTCCTTGGTTATTCTGCCTCACTCGAGAGGAATGCACAGATCATTTCTATTTTGCAGCAGGGTGTCAATACTTTTGATTGACTTAGATCAATAGCAGATTCCCCTCAAGGACAGCTTAATGCAGTGGCTCCTGAAGCATGTGGCATCCCTGTCGCCCATCCTCCATCTGCTTGGTTGCGCTGATTCCTTCCCTCCATCCTCTCGTGCTGCTGCCGCCGTCCTTCGTGTCCTCATGCCCGCGTCTCGTGTCGTCCGTCTGATCTGGTGTCCGTCTCGTCCAGTTCACCCTGCAGTTTCTTCCTGTGTGTCTGTTTGTAGATGAAGGGGCTGAGGATCAAGTGGGTCCTCTACACAGGTTCCCCAGCCACGAACCTGCCACCAGCGGGGAGAGGCGTAGACTCCTAGCCCCCTCCATCTCGGTGTCTGTGCCTGATGATGACCCTTACCCTTCCGATGAGGAGTACTATGAGCATCCCTTGTTCAGCTCAGAATGGACCACCTCTAGTGTGCTCCCCAGTGTCCCAGCGCAGAGCGCAGAGGCCCACTTAGGCCGGGAGAAAGGTGAACCAAGCATGGTGCCCTTTTGCTCCTCCTCCCCAGCCTGCAGCTTTGGCTGCTTGCATCCCGTGCAGTGTGCCTTCCTGAGGGGGCGGGGGGACAGGAGACTGTTTTTTCCATATGAATGCGAAGTCCCTATATAGGTTGTATAAATCCAAATGCTATGAAGAAGCCTTACAAAACCTGATGTGGTGGCTCACGCCTGTAATCCCAGCACTCGGGAGGCTGAGGCAGGAGGATCGTTGTGAGTTCGAGACCAGCCTGGGCTACAAAGTGAGCTCAAGGCCAGCCTGAATGGCATAGTGAGACCCTGTCTCAAAAAGACAAAAAAGATGAAGCCTTATTTGAGGCTTGTATGCACTTTCTTTTTTATATCATTGCCTCTGAGAAGGTGCAGAGAGATAACAAAGAAGTTTAACTAATATGACCTATTTCTACTACTGGCAAATAAATCAATAAGGAAGATTTTTTTTTTTTACTCAAACCATAAAAGATGACCCTGAAAATTTTTTTCCACCTTGGCTCCACAGTGTTACTAAAACCAGCCTTAAACAGAACGAGCTTTCTTTGTAATGCTATGTTAACACCATCACTCTTTAAGAGAGAAAAGGTGAAGGATCTGTTTGGAGCAGAATAGATGTTAAGGCAGGAATTTGTTTCCCTTTGCTGTGTAATTTTCAGCAAAAACTACAGACTTCCCCGGGTAACTACATCTTGCCTCACATCAGAAGCTCTGGGCTAAAGAGGAGGAAATGATTCATAGCCCTGTTTCCTTTCAGTCTCATGAAACCAGGAGACCCTAGTACATAACTGACCGTGGTGAGGATGAAATTACTGGATACTGGCTTACATCTTGTCTCCTGCCAACCGGTAATTTTATAACAAAAAAAAAAGGAAAGAAAGCTTAAAGTAATCTTGCTTAGATGAAGACATTATTTTCAAATGGTCAAAGTAAACTGCCTAGAGAAACCCTTGCAGAAATTTTTCATATGGGACAATATTTAATGTAAGGCAGTGACCAGTAAACTCACCTTTCACCAACTACATGACAATAAACTTCTTCAAGGAACATCTTGAAAACAAAGAGTTCCAGTGACTCAGATGAAGAAATATAACCTCAACTGAGTGAAAACTAAGCTTTCTAACAGTGTGAGCTGCAAGCAACTAAAAAACACATAAAGCTTTGTGAATGAGGAATAGGGCAGGCAGGAGAAATAAACATGATTTATACAAGTTGGAAAAATAGAAAGTTAAAAAAAGTTATGTGGATTTGGAAACTTTTAAATTTGTTGAGTTAGAGTTTATTCAAAAAGGTAACACACTAGGAAAGCATTTATATTAAAATTAAATTATAACCAAAATCTATGCATTATAAAAATTTCCTCAGTAACAAGTTAGACCTGGAATTTGTTAAATGTTACTTACGAAGTTAAATTGAAAGACTGTAAATATCTAAAGGCCAAATATGAAGACATGAAGTAGTTCTTTCTGTCTCCCAAGGGGCTAGTATTTCTTAAAACAGAAAATTCCTTTTCTTTTCATCTGTAGCCTTTCTTACAGGACCGTTTACACAATGTGCAATTGTTTCATAGAAATTTCATAACAATTCTCCATTTGCAGCACTCACAATGTATATATTTTCCTCTAATTTCTTAAGGAATATAATTATGTTTATTTTTCTTACTCATACTTGAAGTGTAAATGAAGAACAAATGAATACAATAACTTAGAACCTTCATAAGTGCATTGTTTATGTTTTAAAGTCTAAATTTCCTATGTTGTATATTTTGGAAGATATTTTGGTAATTTGGTCACCACTCAATGACCTCTCCTGAGTGATTTTGCCATGAATTGTAGAAATAAGATTTTATTGCTAATATGTACATTTTCTTTGTTAGCATCGTAGAGAATTATACAGGGACTATATTATCGATTAAACGATATTATAACAATTATACCCCAGAGGAAGAATCATAAAAATTTAAATTTCACCTTGACCTAGACTTTCAAAATATTTTACCTGCTCCTTCAAATTCTTCATTTTCAAAGACATTGTCTTATTCAGTGAAGATAATACAAATTGAGTTAGGTAGTCTTTGACCTAGGCTAGTTAGCCTATTAGCTTGGGGATACTGAATATATTTTAAAGTTTCTGTCTGGGGATGTAGCTCAGAGGCATAGCACCTGCCTGGCAAGCACGAGGTCCTGAGTTCAATTCCTGGTACCCCCCAAAAAAAAGTTTCAATGGATTTTCTGATAAAGCTGTTACAGTAATTGGTTGGCTATTACTCAGAAGGAAGGACTTTTTTTTTAATTCCAAAGACTCCACTATGAAGTTTGCTCATTTTAAATACAGCAAGCAGGAATTCCTACGTAGGGGCTTCCTGCATTGGAGAAAACAGCACATGTCTAACAAATGTAAAGGGTTTTTTTCAGTGCATCAACACATCTCTTGTTTCACAACCATCTGTTACCTGGCAGCACCCATCTCCTATTCCCAGCAAGCTTTCCACATGTGTGCAACATTTCCACTAAGGGTAATCAATCAATAAAACCCTTTCAGCTCTCGAGTTTTAAAATAAATAGCCTTTTCATGAGACCTTAAAAGGCATCACTATAGCAGACTCTACATCATAATTTTCCAATGAGTATATCATGTATGTTGCATGAGACTATCAATTTGCTGATCCAAATGGTAAAACATGCGTGAGGTCCTGGTGAATCTCTTCCAGTGGAGCTGAAAGTGTTCCTTGAATAATATTTCTGTCCTTCTGTGTATTGTTATGTGGTCATGATGTCAACATCTTTTTCATCCCTAAGAAGAAGAAACCCTAGAGGGTCCGATGGCTGAGGAAGAGAAACCTGCTGCTCTTCCTGGGAAAGAGTGTGGGGCTGATAAGTCCTCAGACCAAGCCCAGGGCCCCAGTGAGGGCCAAGTGGAGACTAGCACGGAGACACAGATAGTTCCAGAAGAGAGTGCGCCCCCTGGGGCTCTGCATGAGAAAAGTGTAAAAGAGGTCACAGAGGTGTCTCCTCCGGAAGTACAAACCCCTTCCTGTGCCAAGGAAGGTGTGTTTCTCTCAGGATTTGCATGTGTTTTGTTGCAAATGATCTCTCCAGCGGCTTACAAACCTGGCGCCTTTCTAAAGCTGTTTCATCTCTGGGTCTTCTCATAATCATGAGACCACCGTTTCAGCCTTCATGAGCAGAGTGTGGCTTGCGCTGATGCTGGTTGGCAGCTTGGTTGTGCCCTGCTGCAGCTGATTCTTGGTTGTCCTTTGCCATGATACAAGACGCTTTGCAGCAGGCTGATGATGCTGTGTGAGCTTCTGAGTTTCCCTCCCTCCTCATCTCGAATGTTTGCCAGTCACATTGCTAATACATGTATATTTTTGTTTTGTTTTGTTTTGTTTTTTTGAGATAGCAATTCATATGCTTTTCTTTTAAATCCTCCAATTGGACTTTGGCATATAGAAGCTTAAATAGTAGAATCGCTTTTATTTGCAATTGCAACCTGCTATATTCTTTATGCTTCAACAAATACTGGTTTGGTTCCTTTAAAGCTCCTGTTGATGGTTCTCGTGTCATTTTCATTCCATGGCAGCCAACCCCTTCAGTCACCCCCATATCTCTTGAGTTTTCATTCATCTACCCTTTATTACAAGTTCATAAAGTACCCCTTTTCTATTATTACAACAGGACACACAATTGTATAAGGTGATGATGATCCATACACTTGCTCTTTGAGAGATGGTTGAAATTTGTGATTTCCCCCCAAATCTTCTCCACATAACTACACTTGGCTCTAATGACTACTGTGAAATGTTTTGATCCTAAAACATGAATGTGGCTTTAAAGCCTTTTGGATTGGCTATTGAATGAAAATAAGAATGAGTCACTTGTTTCCCATGAAGCATCTCTAAAGCCAGTACTGGTCAGTGTCTCTCCAGTTGTTCATGTCACAGAGAATGAAGTCATGACCCTAAGGAGAATGATATTTTAACAGCTGACTCTTTTGAAAAATTTATTACTCACGTGACTTCCCAATGTTAATAGTATAATCCAGATATTCTTACATCTATGAGACAGATTAAGCAATGATTAGGTAATAAGAATATTGAATATGTGGTACAAATTGTCTTATCAATTCTTAAATTATATCATATAAAATTGGAAACAATTATTTACTTATATTCTTGAAATTTAATTAAAATGATTTCTAAAAATTTATGCTACAACCATTCAGTGCCCCTCAAATTGGTCCAGGCCTCTATTGATCAGGTTATCTGAAACTATTTTTTCTTGTATCATTAATTACTCAGCATTTTACCCTGGCCTACCAATTCATTTTCAAAGGAGAAAACTTGTGAATAAAATTCAACAGAAATCAATCTTTATTCATATATAGTCCTTAATATATATTTTATTTCTTTACATTAGCCACTTACTCAATATGCATTAATATATAGAAGACATATTAAGTTTCTTTTCTACTATAATACACATCACATAATGTTTAGGACATGCCAGACAAATGAACAAACAAAAGACAGATGAGTAGTCTCAAGTAAACTCTTCTTACAATTCCTGTACACATTAATTTACAACACTTCATTCCAGTAACAGTGCACATGTATCTCAGCCCTGACATTTGCATATTGATTTTTAGATGAGTAGCATGCTTGCATGTCCCATATTTTTTCATTTCTCTACCATTCATTTGTCATTTCAAAATACAATTTTAAGCTTACTGCCTGAAAGCACTTGCCTATGATTTGTTTAAAAATCAACCCGATTACTTCAGATTTACTTACAGCCTCGAAGATGGAGTTCCATGATCAGCAGGAATTGGCCCCCTCAGCAGCTGAGCCTTTAGAAAAGAAAGAAAAGGAGTCAAAGATGGAAAGTAAGCCTGGTGAAGACCTTAAACATGCTGCCTTAGTTCCTCAGCCTGACACAACTCAACCTTCCCCCGAAACAAAGGACACACAAGGTGCAGAAGGAGAAAAGGCACCTTCCACTCTATTTGAGCAGCCCGTCAGTGCCACCCTTGACAACATGAAACTGAAGGCCGAACCAAGCTTCGTAGTGCCTGGCATTGGCCTCCCTGCACAGCCTCCAGCCTCCAAAGAGCAAAAAGACTGGTTCATTGAAATGCCAGTGGAAACAAAGAAAGATGAGTGGAGTTTAGCTGCTCCAGTGTCTCCTGGCCCCTTGACACCCATGAGGGAAAAAGACGTCCTGGAGGATATCCCAAGGTGGGAAGGGAAACAGTTCGATTCTCCCATGCCAAGTCCCTTTCAAGCTGGAAGCTTTACTCTTCCTGTAGATATCATGAAGAATGAAATCGTAGCAGAAGCATCACCCTTTGACCCTGGCTTCTTACAACCAGATGACAAACATTCACTGCAAGAAATCAGTGGCCCAGTGACTGCCAAAGATAGTTCTAAAGTTGAAGACACACAAAAAGATAAACCTGATAAAGTGGCAGAAACAGCAGCCTTAGAGGCAATTACCTTACCCAAGGATGTCCATGTTCCAGTTGTAGAAGGACCTGTCATTGAGAAAGGTTTAGGGGAAGAAGCAGGGGCCATACCTCAAGAGAAAAAAGAGATTTCCACCCCCAGTGGACAGGAACCTACCGTTGCTGAAAAGGAACTTCAGCCAAAGCTTGAAGATAAAACATCTATTCCTGACCAAGAAGCTGTACCAAAAGAACATGAACCCTCAAAATTGAGAGATGAAGAAACGGGCATAGTTCAGGCTGCCACTGAGCACACGTTCTTGAAAGAAGAACCTAAAGACCAAGAGCATACTACGGAGATGTTAAAACAGGGCTCCTTCCCTGCAGATTTGGAGCAAGCAATGACAGATTCAACCAGGACCTTGGACACCCTGGAAAAAGTCTCGATGGAACCAGCTGCACTCCATGAAAAGAGTACACTGCAGGAACTTTTTCAGGAGAAAGTTGTCGATAAAGACAGTAAAGTGGAAGGAGCGTCCGCAGAGATTGGTATGCCTTTTTATGAAGATAAGTCGGGGATGTCCAAGTACTTCGAAACATCTGCCTTGAAAGACGAAGTGACAAAAAGCATCCAACTGGCCAGTGACTACTATGAACTAAGTGACACAAGAGAAAGTGCCCCGGAGTCTGCTGATGACATATCTGCCATGCAAGAAGATGGTGAGAAGGAATCTCAAGCAGGGAAAGAATCTCAGCCCAGTGCCCCAGCACAGGAAGCCGGGTACAGCACTCTTGCACAGAGTTATCCAGCTGATGTACCTGAGCAACCCAGTTCTCCTCAAGAAAGGATGTTCACCATTGACCCAAAAGTGTACGGGGAGAAAAGAGACCTCCACAGCAAGAATAAGGATGATCTGACACTCAGCAGAAGTTTAGGACTTGGTGGGAGGTCTGCGATAGAACAGAGAAGCATGTCCATCAATTTGCCCATGTCTTGCCTGGATTCCATAGCTCTTGGATTTAACTTTGGCCGTGGCCATGATCTCTCTCCTCTGGCTTCTGATATTCTCACCAACACTAGTGGAAGTATGGATGAAGGCGATGATTATCTGCCCGCCACCACTCCTGCAGTGGAGAAAGCCCCTTGCTTCCCAATAGAGAGCAAAGAGGAAGAAGAAAAAATAGAGGAAGAAAAAGCCACCGGAGAGGAAATCACACAAGTGGAGGCATCCTGTGAGTCGCCTTTTGTGACCAAAGATTATTACAAAAATGGCACCGTCATGGCCCCCGACTTGCCTGAAATGCTGGATCTGGCCGGCACCAGATCAAGGTTAGCTTCTGTGAGTGCAGATGCCGAGGTCGCCAGAAGGAAATCTGTCCCCTCAGAGACTCTGATTGAGGAGAGTAGTACTGGCCTGCCACCCGTAACTGATGAAAACCATGTCGTTGTGAAAACAGATAGTCAGCTAGAAGACCTAGGCTACTGTGTGTTCAACAAATACACGGTCCCTCTTCCATCACCTGTGCAAGACAGCGAGAATCTCTCAGGAGAAAGTGGCTCCTTTTATGAGGGAACTGACGACAAAGTTCGAAGAGATTTGGCTACGGACCTGTCATTGATTGAAGTAAAACTTGCAGCTGCTGGAAGAGTCAAAGATGAGTTCAGTGCCGAGAAAGAAACATCCCCTACCTCTGGTCTCCTTCGGGAGTTTGATCAGGAGAGGAAAGCAAATGATAAGCTGGATACTGTCCTAGAAAAAAGTGAGGAGCACGCTGATTCCAAAGAACATGCCAAGGAGACAGAAGAGGCTGGTGCTGAAGTGGACGCGTTTGGGTTAGGAGTAACGCACCCACCGCCTTCTGCCAAAGAACCGACGGCGTCAAAAGACGCAGCATCTGAGAAAGCAGAGAAAGGACTTAGTTCAGTGCCAGAGGTAGCTGAGGTGGAACCATCCAAAAAAACTGAACAGGAACTGGATTTTGCTGTAACTAGAGCTGACCAGGGTCAACCAGATGTTAAAATCAGTGATCTGGGGCAGATCACGGCAGGGCTGGAGGTAGAGGCTGCAAAGGCAGTGGAGCTTACCCTGGAGGCCACACAGGAACAGGCGCCCCCATCGGAAGCTCCTCGGGGGGCAGATGTGCTCCTGAGCGTTGAGGCTGGCCACGTGAAGGACGGCGCCAGAGTCAGCGAGACGGAAGTCAAAGAGAAGGTGGCCAAGCCCGACCTGGTGCACCAGGAGGCCGTGGACAAAGAGGAGTCCTATGAGTCCAGCGGCGAGCATGAGAGCCTCACCATGGAGTCCTTGAAACCCGATGAGGGCAAGAAGGAAACGTCCCCAGAGTCGTCCCTGATCCAAGATGAGATTGCCATTAAACTGTCCGTGGAAATCCCTTGCCCGCCCGCTGTTTCAGAGGCTGACTTAGCTGCAGATGAGCCAGCGGATGTCCAGATGGAGTCTATTGAGACACCAAAAGAAGAGAGCAGAGAGACCCCAGACATATCCGTCA
>RJWT010010158.1:0-24458 GCA_004365215.1 Cuniculus paca | reverse complement strand
GCTCCCACTGGCTACTAGGAAGCAAGCCTCCTACTGTCAGTGGCTGGTGGGCAGTGGTGGATCTGCTGTTTCTCTCTGCCCATGCTGCCTGTCCACAGAAAACTCCTTCCTTTGGAGGGGACCAGTGAGCAGAGGCAGATGTTCTGTTTCTCTCTGCCGTGGTGCTTGCCCACAGGGAGCTCTTTGATATCTTTTAAGCTTTAGATAACTTGCTCCTTATTATAACTGAATAATAGTCCTTTGTCTGAATGACCCACATTTTACTTATCCATTCACCTACTGGAAGATCACCTTGGTGGTCCTCAAGCTTTGGCAATTGTGAACAAAGATGCTATAAACATCCACTTGCAGTTCTTTTTCTAGACATAAATTTGTTTCAGTTTATAGACATACCAAGGAAGGCAATTATATGAATATATTTATTCATATTTAAGATAAGAATATATTTAGTTTTATAAAATAAAAACTGCCAAATATACTTCCAAAGTGACTGCAACTATGATCAAGGAATGAGTATTTTTGCTTCTCCTCACTTTGCTTTTTTTATGTACCAATGTATTCTAGAAATCTCTCCACAGTAACTTGTTTTCTTATTTCTTTTTACCCTTACATAATAGCCCTTGTATGAGTACACCATAGTTTCTCTCTATTTAAGCAGTTTAGTGTGTGTGTGTGTGTGTGTGTCCTTTGTAGCTATTTCATGAAGTCCGAGGTGGAATGGCAGGGAAGTTGATGATTGAAGATATTTATCTTGATATAAGCTTGAGCTTGTTCACAATTTTAAATGCCACTTGAATCATGAAGTGGTTCCAAGGTTTACTTATTTCTACTGTGCTGTCACTCTCTGCTTCACTTAAGGCTGTCATAATATCTACAAGACTTGATTGGTATTTCTTACTCCTTTTCAGTTTGCTACTGCTTTTTTTTACTACATAGAATTGATAGTTTCTAGATAGAGTCGAACATTAATGTTTCCATAGACTAATTCTGCTTCAGTGAAATTTGGATGCCAGTTTTCTCCTTTTTATTGCCATTTCTCTAAGGTGCTTAGCATTTGACCAGCAATCTACTGGGTTGCACTGCTGCCCATGATGTAATATTTTTGTGACCGAGTACAATAAGTATTTGAGTTAACTTGCTCTTTGTTAACTTTTCTTTGCCCTATTCCTGCTGAACAAAGGAAATTCACTTGTAGTTTAAATTATCAGAAAAACAAAATCAGTTGTATTGGAGAGTTTTCTATTTTCCAACATAGATAATGATCTTTATGCACTCCTACAGGTAAGTGAGAAGTTGCCTGTCATTTTTCTGATCAAGATTTTGTTTACTTTGAAAAATATTAAAATATTATCACTTACAGTTGATCAGTCAGATGCATGAAGTCACATATTAAGTATAAAGTCTCTCTTCTTTCTTTTTTCATGTATCTATTTGGTATTTGTTGCTCAAACATACTTTGTATAACACTGTGTTGAATGTCTCAGTTAAGTAATACTTCCATATGTTTTGAGTACTGATGTTACTTGAGGTTCTTAACATTGAATAAAAGACAGTTATAGTATTATGTTCCTTGGGTGAATTTGAATTGAGAATATAACAAATCATAATTTGATATCTATCTCAATGAATTTTCAGACTTTGAAAGCATAGTAGAATTTTCATTTGACAAATATAATGTGGAAAAGTACTTGAATTATTGGCCTAAATTTTACGTACACCTGACACAAAATATAGACATTTTATTTCACAGGAAATTCATTGTATAATGAAAATATATTTCCTCAAATGAAGCTTAGTGAATTGAGCCCAAGACTGGTTACTTTTACATTTATTTTCCTTATGCTCTCATTCACAGCAAGAGGAAAAAACCTTGCAAACAGAGAATCAGTAAATAAAAGTCATTTCATTGAAAAAAATCTGTTCTTAGCATTATCAGATATATAATTTGCAATTTTGCATGTTATTAGAAAATTATAGCCCAAATATTAATAAGGAAATTTCTCTAAATGCATAAAGAAATATAAAGACATTAAAGAAAAAAGAGAATAACACAATTAACCAGAAATTGAGTATGACTGAATATATGTAAATACTCTCCTGACCAAACTTGATAATTTTTCTCCAAGGAAAATCACTCAACAGTATCAGAGATTTACCTTAAAAATACATTAATTATTTTATGAAAAATATATACCTGGGGTATCCAATATTCTGGGTTAATTATATGATAGTCACATACTAGGTTGTGTTTGGAAAATATAAATGTGGAAAAATTTCTGTCCATAATTTTAATATATCATACTAGATTGGTGGCAATATTGAAGGCAATAGTATGGTTTGTTACAGTAACAAGGCGGTCATTGCATAAGACCAAAGGAGAGTGAGACTGCGTATTGAAATTTGAGTATGTAACTTTGTTGAATTGAGTTTAACTCTTTTTTTTTTAATTGAGTTTAACTCTTCAAATCATGTATACTCTTGGGCTATCAGAATAACTTCTCTAGTTTATATTTCTTTATATTTCACATATAGAAACAAGCTCATTTCCAATTCAAAAGTGAGTTACACTATGAGGTTAAAGATTCTGGAATGTCGTGTAATTCAGTTCTGATCACAGGATATCACAGGTTCATACTTGCTACTTGCTACCCCAGTTTCAGACACTTCACCTTTCTATATTCTCATTGATATATACTTTCATATCCAAGCCCTTTTTTATTTATTTTTATTTGTTATTTATTTATTTATTTTTGGTGACAGGGTCTTGCTATGTAGTTCAGGCTGGCCTTAAACTCACTATGTAGCCAACACTGGCTTTGAACTCACAGCAATACTCCTGACTCAGCCCCTCAAGTGCTGGGATTACAGATGTGTGCCACAACCCCCAGATTTCTCTTTTTACTGTTACAATTATCATTTTAACACAACTAACATATAGACTGAAAAATGTTGTATTATACAGATTTTTATTCTCACATTATTTGCATCTGTACTTTCACTTCATTTAAGATTTAATAAAAAGGGGCCAGAGTCAAAACAATTATATAAAATTTAGTGATATTTGGGGCCTAATTATTTAACAGACAACTCAAAAATATAACCTTCACAATGATTCCTACTATCAATACTGTTCTTTCAATCAATTGCCATTTAATTCAAGCACTGATGTGAAGTTTTAATTCCACTCACTCTACCTGTGTAATATTTTCAATGACATTTTTTATTTTGATATCTATTATCTTTTACTAGTTTGAATATGACTTTTTACTGGTGAAGCTATGAATATTGCAATATAATTTTAATTTGCACTAATAAGAAATCAAAAGTTTGCCCATCACTGTAGGTTTACATCTGAAATATTTACTGTTTCACTTCAGGGTGTTATGCACAGGGTTGGAAGATAGGCCTCTTAAATGGAGATGATGTCACAAGGAATCAACATGGAGTCAAAGTTTGAGCTACATAGATTCTAACATCCTTTAGCCTGACCCACAATTTTGATAGTTATTCAGAGAAGAGAAGATAGGTAGAGGAACTGTGCACTTTGAGTGCATCACAGTGCCCTAAAGAAGATAGAGCAGAGTCTATGTATTTTATCTTTGGTTTCTTCTGACTCTTTAGTGTCTTTTTTTATTTTTAACAAAGCTAAGCTACAGGAACTTTTTTTTTTTTGGTACTGGGAATCGAATTCCTGACCTCGTGCTTGCTAGTCAGGCACTGTGCCGCCGAGATATATCCCCAGTCCTTAAAGGAACATTTTTACAGTCGGTTATTCCTTGAAGGTTTTCAGTAAAAAACAGTAGTTTCTCTGCTTCTCTTTTCTCCACCACAAGCTCATTCAAGCAACAACTTTTTAAATCTCATTTCAGAAATCATTTAGATATTTATACTGAGGTTTGTAAAAACTCATACTATTGCCTTCTCTTCCAGTTTCTACTTATTAAGCCTAAACTGTTCACATCCAGGATGAAACATTTCTTTACAAATTTGACAGAAACGTCCCTGTTATGGTTTGTATATAGATATTCCCCAAAGCCTCACCTGGTCACAGGCGGGGTGTTTTGAAAGTTGCTGGATTAGGATGTGTGAAGATGGATTAAGAATGTGAAACTAGGATAAAAAGTGTGATGCTGGGATTAACAGTGTGTCCTGAGTGTGAGTGGCACCAATCAATAAGTTTATAGCCTGGAAAGATATAAAGGAAGTAAGAGACAACAGGTTTGCTGCTGCTGTTGCTGCTGCTTGCTCTTCCCTGCCTTCTGCCTTGCTTGCCATGAACAGCTTCTCCACTGCCGTGCCCCTCTGCGTGCCACTGTGCTTGCAGCCAGCCAATTATGCACTGAAACCTCTACAAACTATAAGCCAAAATAAACCTTTCCTCTAACCTTCAGTGTCTGGTATTTTGTCTCAAAGAGAAAAGTAACAAAGATAATCTCAAAGAATTCTACTTCCAATCTTTCTATGAAAATGTAATCATTCCTATCTTAAGTTACCATACAAGAAGATCATAAATCTCAGTTTGAAAAAGATAATTTTCATGCTTATTTTAATAATTATTAATAGTTATATCAAATTAAGTTATATCAAAAAGTCCTTATTTATATGTTATATTTTTACTCATTTATATCTGATTTCTCACCTGTAAGATTCCTGTGCTTCTTTTTGATCCATGTATATTGTAATTGTGCAACTATATGGACTGCTTTCACTCATTTCCCTAAGCATTTTTTTCCTATTTTTAAGAAATCTTATATATTTTAATGGATATTTGTTTCTTTTGATTCTGTTTTTTATTTCTGAAAAGTCCATTATTTCTATGTAGGGTTAGTCTTCTAGTTTGTCTGTCTTTTCTGCAATTTTCCATCTTAAGCTATTTTATGAATATACCCTGAATTTTATTTTTTACATGCACTAGTAAGCATTACTTCTGTTGTATTTTTAATGTGTAAAACCTCATAGCTCTTATTTTTTCTCTGAATTTTAATTGCTGATTTGTATATTATTGTCCCATATTTGCATTAGCATGTACATTGTAGAGTTAACATCATAAACTGAAACGTGAAAAATTTTTGTTTTATTTTCATTTTTGTTGATACATAATTGTATATTTATGGTGGCAGAGTGTGATGCTGTAATACATTTACTTACATAACGATCAAATTATGGCATTAACGTATCTATCATATTCAAGATTTATCACTTCTTCCTGATGAGCACATTCAAGATCTTCTTGGAGTTATTTTGAAATATATAATCCATTGATTTAAATTATAGCCACTGTACTGTCCAAAAGAATACCACATTATATTTTGTTTCCTTTGAGTTGTTTTTCCCTATGTGATATCCCTTTTCATATAAAAGATTTTTCTTAGTTGTTTGACTATTTTTGATTGATTCCTTGCATTTGGACTTTGAAAACTTCTAAAAGGTGATTAAGATTTATTAATGGCAGAGTCTGATCTATGAACAGTGACTTTCGCAGGAAGGTGGCAATTTTCCTGGCACTTAATTTCAGAAAAATGTAATGACGAACCTTCAGAAGTTCCATTTGTAGCTATTCAGATACTCTGGAAAAGTTCAGTTTTATGCGTAGAAAGAAAATTTGTGTGTCTTCTTGGATTCTGGAAGCTAAATGAAGGAGGCTGGGCAGAGTAAATAGGGCAGTCTGATTATCAGTTGTGCATATATCCTAATTCTCAAGTTTTTGTGAAACTCCAAATATTAATTTGGAGATGCTTTTCTCAATTCCATGTATTGGCTGTGGTGGTGCTGAGAAAATCCTCTGGGGGCACAGGTTTTCTGCATCTTCAACAGACTTTTAACTTTTTACCTGTATTTATAAGAACTTGACTGCAAACACTCAGAGATACATGGCACCACCAAATTGTATGCTTTAGGAGGATTATGAAGTGTAAATTAGGTTATTGATCTGTATCTCCACTGCCTGCTTAATAATCTTCTTTGGATCTGCTCTGTCCATCTTTTGTTCATCTGTTTTCTAGCTTTCAAAACATAAAGCTGATTTCTCTTCTTCTATTCTCCATTTCTTTGTAGATTTGGTTTAAAAATAAATCCTGTGCCTTCGTGTAGAGTTTTCAATCTACCTCTGTAGTAGTAACACCGGCCCAAGTTACCTCGATGATTTATTGGGGTTATTTTTTTAGTAATCTATTTCAATGACCATAAAGTTAGTTGCCAAAAAATAAAGTTTAACTTTTATTTCTTATTTGAATGTAAATTTGACCCTGAATACTTATTACATTTATGGTAGAAAATTTAATCTTGATTGTTCCTGGTAAATTCAAACAACTTAGATTTTTCTGAGCCAATTCAATTCCTACCTCTGTTTATATGTTTTCTGTTCTATTATATATGCTGCTGCTGATCATAATTCAAGAACTTTTTAAAGTAGAAATGTATTAATGCCATATTTCTAACACTATTAATTAATGGAAAAGTGATATGAAAATTCTTACCATTACCTGAAATATATGCATAAAATCTCCATCTAGATCTCATAATCTCTGCTTTCACATCATGTTTAAGGAGGTTATATGTACACATATATATTTACATATAATCCTGGGATTAAATAAATAAATGATTGCTAACTATATTTCAGTTTAACATGCCATATTCAATAAATTTCCACAATAATTTATGTAGAATTAAATCAATTTATGTTTTTAATTTTATATATCATAGCAATAGTGTGTTGTCATTTTTATTTCTTATCAATATTCTTTGATGAGTAATGATATATAAAATGTGCATAAAAATTTTCAAATATTTTGTTAAGATACATTTTATATGTGGGATTACTGTATTAATATAAAGAACATGCATAATGCTTTTATAGACAATGACAAAATGATTTCATAACTGTGAGCATTTTGAGTTCCTTTCTTTACCATTTCCTGTTTGTGAAAATAAAGGAAACAGCTTGCTTATGAAGCATACTCCTGAGATTTAGTAATAAGGACATATTATAGTGTTTATTTGTGGTCAGGATTTGGTAAATGAAGTTCACCATGCCTGGTTTAATTGGCATTCATTAATCCTTTTCACCTGAACAATATAATCAGGAAGATGAAAGTGATTTTTAATTATCAGAACCCAATTAAACAATATAAAATAAAATACTTTTTGTGAAGTGTCTTGAGACAGATTTTTAAATGTCACAAAGAGAGTTTAAAGCAAATTCTCATGGGTTTATAGCTTTTGGTCTTTTTATACTTTATAATCTATTGTTCAGTCCAATAATGAAGATGATAGATTCTAAGACAACGATGGCTAAAATTTGTATCTATATTTATCTAAATAGTTGAGAAATGATTCTCTAAAATGGGTGAACACATCCAGAATTCTTCTATAATAATAATCTGGACTCTGGACAAATAAAGGTGCCTAAAATATCTATCACATTAAAAACATGCCAGATACCATTTCAAGTGCTTTCAAGTGCTTTGTAAATGAGTGAGCCTTTCAATAATAAAGACAGACTTGCAAGGTTAGTGTCCTTATAGTATTCGTTTTTTAGTTGATAAAGATAGGCACAGATTATTAACAAACATTTCCATTTTCAAATGTTCAATGAAAATTTAAAAGGTTTAAATTACTCAAAATCTTCTCCTACACTGACTCAGTATAATAGTATTGTTGAAACATATTATTAAATATGAAATACTATTTTACAATTTTATCTATAATTCCTCAATTATATTAATATATAAACTTCTTTCTAGAGTAAAGACATTTTCTAGTGAGACCTGTACCATGTTTATGTTGCCACTCAAGTCTACACAAATATCTATTTGTACAGTCTATACCTTAACAAGAACATATTACTTTAACAAATGCATTATATTTGCTGGAGAATTGAATGATGATTAGAAATTTCTATCCCATGAGTTGGAGAGCTCACCTGAGTTTCACCGTATATAATCATATTTTAAATTTCTAACCTATTCACGGATCATTTAAATATGCCTTGCTTTTATGGACACATTCAAGAAAACTCACTAGATTAACATGCGTGCATGTATGTGCAATAATGGTCTTGTATTTAGTTTAATTCTCATTTTAAAAAAACCAGTTGCAACTTATTTTTCAAGTTAATGAGAGTTAGAGCACATTTAACAAACTAATCCATAGAAATAGGAGAATTCATGCAGCCTATGGGTAAGTTCTTCTAAAATGATGACTGAACTATTTCCACATACCATATTCTCACTCAAGATGATACAGTTTGACAGCATGTCCCATGAAGCCAGGGTACAGTTCCTAAACTAATCAAGAGTGTAACAGCAATTTGAGAAAGTGGTTGTGAGAACTACAAAGCAAAACTATACAAGAACGGGACCAAACATTTCATGAGAAAATTATGGAAATGCTTCCTCACTCTCTGAATTCTTCTCATAAGTAGGAATATCACAGGGAAGATAATAGTGGAAATTCATCTTAAAATAGCAGTATATTTATATATTAATCTCTGAAAACTAATTCATCCTTTATTTTCTCCAGAAAGTATTTTTTTTCTCTAACAAAATTGCTGCTGATGGGTGCCAAAGTATTCATTTCTGATACCTTTAGAGTTTTACTTAAGTTTAGGAATTAGGTGAAAAACAAAGGAACAACTGTTTAATCAGATGTCCCTTAATTCCTGCAATTATAACTAGATACCAGATCCATTATGATTAGGAAAGCTGTATTGAAAGGGTAGAAAAAATTAGATGATTCTGATTACATTCTATTCCAAACAACCTCTCTCTAGCACCATTCAGTTGAGAAATGAGCAAGGATAGCAATATACCAGGCTTTCTTTTCTTCTCAGCAAGAGTAGGTGGAAAGTACTCTCACTTAAAGTAGCAATGCTCAAGGTCAATGGAGTATATCTGTTTCAGAACTATAGCTGCATGTTATCCCATGTATTTTGCCTGACATAATCCTTGATTCAGCCTATCATAGATTGTGCTTCCTTTGTATAATCTTTCACATGTACTTCCCATCCATTTTGAGAATTAATCTCAAATAAAGTGCTTACAATAGTTTAGTGTAATTGTTTTAAAGAAAAAATTCTCAGTCATAAAATTTTGAAATATTATGAAAAAAACACTAAGCCCCTTACACAGAAGTCTATTTGCCCACCATATCACCTTACTCTTGTACTTTAAAAATGTGTTCAACTAAAATCACCTACAATAAAAAATTGGCAATTGGTGTTATTTGCTATATTTTTCATTCACATATTATTTACTAATTAGAAGTTTATAAGCATTTATTTATATAAAAATTGAACATCAAAAATTTCCTTTTTAATTTATCTTTCATGTTAAGCAGACACTATCATAAATTCTTGTATTACCTGAACATGTGCAAGAATCTTTAGATACACTTTCTCATTTAATGCACAAATAACTCCCTGTGATAGCCATCCTGTAGTGGTAAAGTAGAACTTGGACAATGGTCAAAGGTATTACTGGGAAGAAAGATCATGCCAGTTTGCATTATTCTAAATTCATAGTCTTTGTTTAAAAATCACTGTTTTAGTTATTTTGCTCAAATGTATACATAGTATACAATGCTTACATGAAAATAATTACATATCAATATTTACTTTTATATCACTATACTAACATTATTTTCCTCTACGCTATATATCTATATTTACTTCACAAAAAATTAGCTACTGGGAAAATAAATTTTAAATAAGATACTAAATGTAAAATTTAAATAAAGGTAGGTAAAACACTTTTTGTTTGACAAAATATTTTAATGTATCATCATTAACATAATTTCTTATTACAGCTTCACTTCAGTCTTTCCAAAACTTGTAAATAGTGTAGGTATCACTCTACGCAGATGTTCATGAATTACTGATCTAATCTCTGTTTAACCAAAAATACTTTCTTAACTTTTTCCATAAATGGTATATATTACCAGATATCCATGAGTTAGAGATGATGTTCTTAAAATACAATGATATTTCATAAAATAAAATCAAACAATTCTCAATGTTCTGGTAGTTAAAAATAATAGATACATTTTGTAGGTTAAAAACAACATAATAGCAATAGAATGAAAGATTATTGTATAATTGAATTAAATTGTACTCAGGCTTTTACATATGAATTTCTCATGTCTCCCTTCTAGTTAAATTATATCTAAACATCTAAGGTAGAGTGCACTGAATTTGTATCTTTAAGGTTATGATTCTTTGAGCTGTACAAATGTAAAAATTGAACTCCTGTAAAATGTTAGCTTTTAGCCTGTGCCATAAATCTATTTTAGGAAGGAAAAAATTGGTTTTCTTGTCAACTTTTGTTCCACTTGAAGTGCTCCAGAATATTCAAGGACACATTGTGTTTCTTTAATTTAGAAAGGTATCTATTTTTGTATGCATGTGAAATGTTTCATGCAGCTTTTCTACATAATTCAGTCCCTCAGTATGCTGCAAATTCAGTATAAAAACTTATTGTTCCTATCACAACTAAAAATTATTTTCAAACAAAATCTCTTGAAAAGTGAATTTAAGTATTGAGAAGAGAAAAGCACTGGTTAGTTGGTTGGATAAGAAATGAATGTGACACATTGCTCTTTTTATTTAGGCGAAAAATGATGAATGTATCATGCTCCTTTCCTTTCAAGGCAAAGCTATGCCCTATCAAAAAATGCTTACCAGCATGCACATTGCCACTCAAAAATACATTTGATAAGGGATCTGAAGTTCTTTTTTACTTAATGTGGTCATAAAAATAACTTCTAAATAATAACTCAGTTGAGAGAATCACAGAGGATTATGTTTGAGCCTTTGCTTTGAAAACAGAAAGTGGTGAATACAACAGAGGAATGGAGAGAAAGAGAACAAAGTGTGGTGACCTACTCTGTGAGGCCGAGGTAGAAGGATCACAAGTCTGATGTCAACTTTAGGAACTTAGTGACTTAGTAAGACCCAGTCTCAAGAAAAAAATAACAAAAAATAAAAAAAAAACGTTGAGGATGTATATCAGAAAAGAGGAGCTATGCTCAATTCCCAGTAACTCCTTCCCCCAAAAAAGAGGAAGAAGAGAATATGAACCTATATGAAGAAGAGCTAAATTCATATTACAGTTGATACTGTCTTCTTGAGAACTTTTATCAATTTTATGAATACACTGTCTAGGAGTTATCCTTTATTAAGCACCTATTATGCACTTTATATTTTATATAGTCACGTTAAACACTCATAACAATAGTGAGATCTTAATATGGAAGGGCTGATAGTTTAAAACTATATTATTTGCTCTCAATGATGAAAGCTGGCTGCAAACATACTTTTTAACTCATTCTTTTATTATTATATGAATCACTTTAGTATGTGGTACTATTACTTTAAAATCATAAGCTGTAGTTGGTAGTTCTTTAGTCTTGTTTTTGCATATAAAAATACATGAATTACATATATCTTTTCAAAGCTTAACTGAAATAGTATGGTAAAAGTAAAATATTCACTGATTTTTCAAATTCAAGCAATTTACTTCAGAAGTCAGTTTTCAGTTGAGGTTTTTACTGCAACGTTCTACTACAATTAGTTTTTAAAATATCTCTTACAGTTTGTAATAAACTTGATGGTCGTACTCTTGTCTGTCTTATTTCTAAATTTTTTAAGTTTCTACTAATGTTGGGTATATAACAATTACTAACTAAATGAGGGACAAATAAGTTAAAACAGAAAAGAGTTGACAATAGACTGAATACATCAGGTAATTAATTTTAATTATTCTTGAAATAGTTGATTTGATCACACATTCTGTCTTAGTCAGTTTCTTATCACTGGGACACGGTACCTGACAACAAAAACTTGAAAGAGCAGAGGTTTATTTTGGCTGGCTCCAAGACAGAAATTATAGGGCTATAGATGAAGAAAGCTGCTTATGTCTTGGTGGCCAAGAAGTAGACAGAAAATAGATGAAATAAGGAGGGAGATATATCTTACCAGGTCATAACCCTAAGTCCTGCCTCTGAAGGGCAAGTGAGCCATAGTCTCATCAGTGGACTAGGCCACTATCAAAAATAATACCACCATTATCTAATTACCTCCTAAATGTGTAAGGATTTGGAAGGACACCACAGATCTAAACCACATTATCCCCCTGGCTTCCAAAAGGCCAACATCTATCTCTTTATGCAAAATGCAGTCAGTCCATCTCTAGCAGTTGCCAAAATGTTAACAGTTCTAGCATTGCTGAAGACCCTCAAATCCTGTGTCACTGAGATTGTATGAAAATTCTTAGCCATGGACCCTTAGAGACCCCACCCCTCAAATTAAATACTTCCAAATTCCAGTAGTAAAGGGTAAACACTCCTATTCCAAAAGGGAGAAGTAGGAAGACAGAAAAAAATGAAACCAAACACCAAAAATCAGCAGGAAAAATACTGAGTCCTATAGTTCCATGTCCAGCACTTGGGGTGAATTGTGTCAATATGTGAGTTCCAAAGGCAGTGGTAGCCTCATCACTATAGTTGGAGCCCTCATGGTATTTTAGGTTGGCTATGCTTAAGCCTGTTGCTTTCCTCAGACTTTCTACATTCCTGGTGTTCTTCCTGGGATCTACAATGCACTCTTGGGTTAACACATAGCTTCATACACTCTGTCTTTTCAAGGGCCCACTTCCTGGACTTTCGTTCCTTCTTCTGAAACCTTTATGGAAACATCCCTGATCACACAACTCTTGCATTCTGCATGCATGAAAAATAGCACCATATGGATGAGGCCAAGGTCTGCTGTCATCTCAAGCAGTAGCCAGGCCCCCTTAGATCATGGCTGCAGCAGCTTCTGAATGCTTGGGTGGGTGAACTCTGAGAAATGAATTCTTTCCTAGTTGGTCCTGGATGAACTGGGTCTTTCTTCACAAAGCAGTCTTTCACATTTTCACCTTTGAATCTGGGAAAGTTAGGGTCTTCCTGATTTTTCAGTTATTCTCAAGCAATCTTGAGTTTCACAATAAATCTGACTGAAAATTGCCAGTAATATCCATGCCACAGCTTAAATGTACCACTAAAGGAAAGGAAAGAGAAGCAAATGGAAGGGAAGGGAAGGGAAGCAAAGGCAAAGGAAAATTAAGGTAAAATTTCAATCAAATAAAATTTAAGGCTATATAAATAATGAATGAAGAATGATCAATATGGAAAAACACAGGTAAATATTAAATATATTTCCATTTTTAATGCAACTGTAGAAATAGGATCATTAGTGTGAATTCCAATCCAATATAAGGAAGATCTTTATAAGAAGCAGTAATTATGACACAAAAACCATATAAAAAGGTATTATGTGAAGATGCTGAGCGGACAGCCACCTACAAGACAAGGAGAGAAGTCTTAGAAGAAATCAACAATGCCAACATCATGTTCTCAGGCCTCTTACATCCAGATTTATGAATATATAAGTTTCCACTGTCACATCACCCAGTTATGCTATGGCAGCCTTAGCCTAAGAAACATTTTCTGTATTATGTCCTTCAACATACAAGAAAATCATGTTTGAATTCTCTAAAGATCCAAAAATACATAAACAAGGGGAAGCTTGGATTATAGAGTTACCCCATTTGATTCAAATCTATCTTTGAATTAAGGGGCTAGGGCTCACCTATGTAATCCCATCTGCCTGAAGGCCAAGGCAGGATGGTTACAAGTTCTATCTCAGCCTGGGCAATCTAAAAAGACACTGTCTCTAAATAAAATAGGCCGAGGAATCAATCTTCCACACTAAAAAAAAAAACTCTACATTTTACCTTCTGATGTGTTCAGTTTGGGCATGTGATGTTTTAATCTTAACAGTACCAGAAATAATGTGGCCATATTAAATATTATGAGGGTTAAATTAGATAATCAGCATAAAAGACATAGATATAATATCAGGTACAGTTCTGTTACAACCAAGACTGTGTCAGGCCCAAATCCAGGGCCTGGCTATCTGGGTAACTGGATTCATTCAGTCATGCACATCTCACAGTCAAAAGTATGATAAAAGCTTACAGAAGTAGAAAACTGATTTCATTTACAATTTGACCAAATTGGAAGTGCAGCTAGTCCATCTCACTTAGAACTCAAGTAAGCACTCCAATTTCTAGAAAGCATAAAACAAAAGCCAGAAAATATCCATATGTAGATTTAGCCAACAGTTGGTCCAGAGGGTGAGAAGTGTTGAGTCATCTTTGGCATCATGGCTGGAAATTGAGGGAGCAAAGTGGTAATTTGCACTCTCAGTCAGAGGAAACTTAGAGAAGCAGTTTATCTTTAAAAAAGAATTTTAGTTGTTAAAAATCCATTTCAAAGTTTTCATTACAATTTTATGTGCCACATAATGTATTGTCAAATCAGAATTCTTTTGAGAGTGATAGAGCATTCTTCTCAGATCATGCTAGTACAAAGTCATAAACTGATGCTATCTGAACAAAGACAGAAAATAAGCCATAAATGTTATGTATTTTATTGCTTTTTATATTGTGGCAAATGGTGTACTAGGGATGGGACCCAGAGCCTCACACATGCTAGGCAAGCACATTACCACCTAAGAACACCACATGTCCTAAGTGTTTTCATTATTAATAACTGATAAGCAAGAATGTGAAAAGGATATGAGTTCTTGGCACACATCATAAATTCATTCACTCCTATACACTTTCATTACTTCTCTTGCCCATTTGGTAATATGACCATGTCCACTTCAAGTATTCAAGACAATAAGGAATTTTATTGTGTTTTTCCTGACCATAGCTTCCCTAATGGTTCAAATCTAGTTTGTGCCATGTGATATACTAACATTATTCTATAAAGAAGATTCGTTGTAGCTCCAAGGCTGGAAGTTTGATTCCTCTGACATGATGAAATACTTATCAGAGTTTCTCTCTTTCAAAACTATAAAATGCAATATAAGCTTTTGAGGTAGTGGGCACTGAGGCTACAGCTGTACTGCCTCAGTTTGTTTGCAAGGTCAGCCTTGTACACACTGATCAGGTTATTGTACATTAGTGTGTACATCCTAGGTTGTCTCCTCAAGCCCAATGACTAGTCCCATGTTACTTATGCAGGTTATGTTGTGTGACAACCAAGTTTTTTTATAATCATTTCGGAGGAAAACTTTTTTTAAATAAACAACTGTAGCTAGTAGATGGGATAAACACACATAGTAGAAATGAAAGTTCAATATCTCAATATAGGCCAACTTAAGTACTTTAATATAGAAAGCTGGTTGCCCATAAGACACTCCTATAATAAACCCTCAGTTGAAAAATCATACTGGCTTGTTTTTATCTCTATTTTTGATTTGTTACTTTAAAACTTTACTTATCTCCATAGAATGCTTCCCAACTTAAAAAAAAAGAGAGTTTGGGAGGCTTTCCACATAAATATAAGAAAGAGTGCATCTTAAGATCCTTTTAAAATGTCCACAAAGGCATGATAAATGAACAGTGAATTAGCAATTCACCTACTTTCTATTCATTACATCAATGGTTTGTGGATAAGAAAGGATTCAAGCTCGTGAATGCTGTTTCAATGTTTAGACAACTTTTCCTTACCAAAGATAACATAAATGTAGATAAATACTGGTTTGTTTTTTTTTTTTTAGACAGATTTAGCTTTGCTTCAGAAATTGTCTGTCAGTAGGTTGGAATGAGTCAGGTGAAAAAAATGTATCCTTGTAACAACCACCTTTATCAAAGTTAGATTCCCATCATTTTCAGTTTTGGTGTCTGAAATAAATGAATATATAAGACTTTTTCTATGTTTACAAGTAATACTTACACAATTTAATCTTCCTAAGGTACCCTTTCTCTAATTTTCCATAGTCAAAAATGTGTCTGTTTTGAAATTGCAATTTTGGGCCTCAAAAATACACTATTTCAAATTGAGAGATCTCTGTTTTATGTGGTTGCATTTGACACCTTCTCTAAAATTCAAATCTAGAAATACAACTTCAGGGAAAAAAACTGTTATTTGAAAATAGTTTGTCTTTTTCCAGATACATTTAACAATTTATCTCTCACTGTAAATAACTATGTGTTAATAATAAACTATTTCTATAATATTGCATTGGGCTTTGTACTAATTTTAAACTCCTAAGATAGAAATCATGGAATTTTGTTGTCTGTATCTACATGTAACAAGAAACTTGACCTAAATGATTTGGAATAAAAGTTATGAATGCAAATAATGGATAAGTGATCCAATGATATATGCCGCTCAACAATTAACTGGCTTCTTTGAGACCTGCTGAATACTTTCCCACAAACTGTCACTTTACAGTGAAGAAACATTATAGGGGATGGATGATAGCATTTGGCATACTGCTTAATATTCACTCTTCCTTTTGAAACCAATGTAACAATAATTCACTTAGGAAGTTTGGGGATAAACAGGAGTTTCTGTTAGCTTTTTATTTTCCACATTTTCCACTTCTCACATTAGATTACTTTAAAGTTAGTTTAAAATATTAATTTTAGATATAATTATTTTAATGATGAGAAATGAATCCAGAACCTTCCATATGCTAGGCAAGCACTGTACCTTTGGATGTACTCTCAACCCAGTTTTTTAAGGCTTCCTCCTTATAAATTCTCAGCTTTCTTAAGGGTCCCTGAACTCTATTATCTCTCTTTTTAAACAGCATTGTTATGGCTTGGATCTGAAATGCCATTTAATACAGACTCCATTGCCAGCTATTAGCATTTTTGAGAGATGGTGGATCCCTTAGAAAACAGAGCTTACTTGGAGACAATAGGGCATTGGAACCGTGCCTTTAAGGGGTGTATCTTTGCCAGTGTCCCAATCCCTACCTCCTGTTCTCTGTGAGGTAATCTGCTTTGCTAACCACATATTCCCTGGCACAATAATATGATGCTTTGCCTTATCACAGGCCTAGAAGCAATGGAGTCAGGAAATTAGGCACTAAAATCTGATACTCAGCATCAAAAATCAACCTTTCCTCTTTTAAATTGAATTTCTCAGGTATTTTGCCCCAGTGATGAAAAGCTGATCTACACAACTGAGTGAGGGCCAGCACTTCATCTGGCTCAAATAATGTCAGCCAGCAGGTAGTTCAGCTCTACAAAGGCTCTGTGTCTGACAGACACCAGACATGTGACCTCCTCACTGCTGAGAAGCACAAGAGGAAGGGGCATTGAAGGAAGATGACAGGAAGAGATTAGGAAGGTAGTCACATAAACTTATTTCTGCAATAAATGAAAACAAAGTCAAAGAAAGCAGCAGGAAACGATACATTTCAGACAAAAACAGCAGACAAAGGGAATAAATCAAGCTATGTCCTTCTTAATCATTTTGCTTCTGTCATCATCTTCAGTTTAAGTGGTTGGCTAATATAACATAAGTAAGAAAGTATATGAGTCTGGTAGTAGGTCATTTGTATTTCGTAGCATGTTATTGTATTCTTCATTTAGAGCAAGTTATGCTGCAAAAAGAAAACATAGCCTCGAGAATTTATCATGTTCTTAGTTACTGTACTTAATAACTTACCTGTATTCTGTTGAGGCTTCTTGAACTCCCTCATATTATGAAATCACTGGAGTTCTGTGCCTATGATATATCCTGGATGTTATATACAAATGAAGAAGCAGAGAATGGCAAGAAAGCAATTTTCTCTCTTCCTGCCTGTGCTCTATATTCCCACTGGAAAAACACCAGTTCAAATAATGGTGGATCATTAAATCAAGTATATAGTTGTGAGCTTGGAATCCTCAGTGTTTGCACGACTTTCACAAAAATGAATCCAATTTATAAACTGAAAAATCATCTCAAGTTTCTGTGTTTTTATGTTAATATTTAATTATGTTTCTTTTTAACTCCATCTTTAGATTCACATAACTTCCAAAATATCCTCATCTAAAATAATGTAATTTTCTTAAGGACAGTAATATTGTTTAGTCCACCTTATAAATCTTATATATGGTCACATAGACTAAATCTAGTCAGTGACTAGTTAGTTTTATTTAAATCAGCTCATTTGTTTATATATAGCTAATTATTACTATCACAGGACAACAATAGACTTGCTAATCAGAGATTTATAAGCTGAAAAGACTAAATTATTACTATCTAGTATGTTCTCATAAAAACAAACAAACAAACAAACAAACAAAAAAAAACCTGCCAACTCCTGCCCAGAGTCTGGCACAATGTTTAGCAGGTAGTCAATGAACAGGAAATTGAGCTCAATAAACCTTCAGGAATGTATTGAATACTAACTTTAAACTAGTCTACAAATACGTTATTTTCTAAATGTTTTATGGAAACATTTAGAAAGTTTAATGAATCTCTAAAATCCCGCAGGGTCCAGTTTAATATCTTTGATAGTTATAGTTTAGTATGTTTCTTAAATTGAATTCTATATGTTATATTTTGTAAATTTTTCCATTGGATTTTTCTATTGTATTTATTTTACAAGCAAGATCATGAAGTAAATTAGAGATCTGGGGAGAAATGTTATTATTAACTAGATATTGCACGAAAAATGCATGATCTGCAGTTCTCTCACTGATGTTTGAACCAAAAATGGTGGATGTGATTCATTTTGCAACTAAAATGTCAACATGAATTAATATTTACTTCATTCATGAGCAATCAAGATACTCCAAAGTAGGAGATACATAAATCAAAATCACTTCATATTCTAAAATATAGCAGTTGATTATGCAGTTTTTAAAATATAAATAATCAAAAATTGTTTAAAAAAAGCAGCCAATATTCCCAAGATGATTATAAAATTAATGAGTAATTTTAGAAAAGACACCTGCCAAAATCCTGATCTTTAATGCATATAAATTATAATTAAACTAATAATTCTTACTATAATAAACACAATAATGGGTGATTTTCACTGACTTTGGCAGTGGCAAACTACAGATTACAATTTTCTTTTGTTTCAGATGTATCTTTCTTGAACCTATTACTTACTACACATAAGTTTCCTCAGAATACACCTGGAGTCATAGACAACATTTAGAATATTCCTGAATTATCAGAAACTATCAATCAACTTTGGTGTATTACAGAAGTTCCAAAGATATATTAACTTCTCTTAAAAAAAAAACATGATATATAAAATGTTTAGAAATCCTCCTTAGGTGATTTTGTTGACTCTTATGAACATCTATCTGTTAAAATTTTCCAAATTAGTGTATAGCCTAAAATCCCAATGAACCTCAGGTTTACACATAGTAATATAGCATATAGTATTTTATGGTTACCTTCTAGTAATTAATGTACAACTAAATTTTCTTTGTGCCTTTCATAGCTTTGTAGTTCATTTATTCTTAGAAATGGTTAATATTCCAGTTTTTGGACTACATTTCATTTATCCAATCACCCCTAAAGAAAACTGCAACCCAATTTGTCAACTAGAAATGAGTTGTTATAGTACATGTATGTGCAAGATTTTATGTGATCATCAGTTTGCACTTAATGTCACTTTACTGTTTTGTTAAAAAAAAATGTTTAGTTTACTTCTGTGAGAAACTGCCAAGCTGTCTTCCAAAATGACCACAAAATTTTCCATTTGCACCAGAGAAGAATGAATTTGTGCTGCTCTCCATTATCATCAACATTTAATATAGTCAAATTTTTTGGATTTTGGAATTCTAATAGGCTTTACATAGCCTACATTAATTTCTCTATGAAGAATCTCTTTCAAAATGAATTTCTTTTAAGACATGCTACTGTCAACACATTCCCATGAGCTTATTTCACTTGAGAAACATTTATTTTCTCCTCTATATTTTTAACTTATCTGGTTTTATTAATATTAACTTTGCATTCAACTTTACATAATATTCATTTGCTAATTTGATAATAAATAATGCCAATATAATGGATTTTTGATGGGAAATTCTTAGGTACATAAAATTGTTTTCTACAATATTTATGTCAGCTATATCTCAATCAAGTTGTTATAAAATGAATAAAGTATACACCCATGGACTCTTATGAGCCCACTACTTTGGGAGATAACAGTAAATATCTTCTACTTGAACGTCAGATGAAACATAATTAGCTATCCTATGTATTGTGAATGCAATAATGAAAATGTGTATGTATTTTGTTTACTTTGGAGATCAGTTTTACAAGATACAGAATTTCTGCAGTGACTTTTTTTTTTTAACAATTTAGGAATTTCACTACATTCTCTTCTTTGCTTCCATTGTCTTTGAGAAGAAATGTTCTCTATGTAAAGTTTCCCCCACTTTAATTTATTTTAAAGATTTCTTTCTTGCTGTTTTTGTTGTTGTTGTTGTTTGATTTCTGAAGTTTGAGTATGAGATACATATGTACAGGTTTTTATTTTTGTGTTGTATTTTGTTTGTAGAGTGGGAAGCATTTATGCTGGCTTTGTGATTTCTGAGTTTCCTGAATCTATACTTTGGTGTGTGGTATTAATTTGCACAAATTCTGTCTTTATTGCTTCACATTTGCATCCTTTCCTTTCTTCGTTTTCTTTTTTTGTATTCCCATTCCTTTACATTTTTCTTTTTGTAGCCGTCTTATAATCTGGTATATTCTTTGCTCTGTTCTTTATTTTTTGTTTGTTTTCTATTTGCTTTTTAATTTTGGACATTTGTATTGACATATTGTCAGATAATTCTTTTTGATTACAATAATTTTGATATCTAAGATTTCTCTGATTCTTTCTTTTAGATTTTCCATCTTTCTTTTTACATGATGCACCTGTTTTTCTGTTTTGTTTTTTATCTTGCCTATATTTTCAGTCAAAACGCTTAATATATTAATGACAGTGTTGCTTAAAGTCCTAGTCAAATAATTCTAATATGCTCACCATGTTTCAATTTTAGACTTTGGTTTTAATGCTTGAATTGTCTCTTTATATGTTTGTCTTTAAGTATGCTGTTATCTTCTTGATACAGTTTGTGTTCCACAGTAGCCTCAGAGAGACTATGTGCTGCAGCTGCTTAATTTAAAGCTGAATTTGCAAACACAAAAGCCTTTAATACCAAGGTAAAAGCAATAGAACAAAGTTTAACAAACTGTTGTCACATATATAATTATGCAGAAGAAACAGAAAGCACAGAAAGAAAGCTGCATCACTAGATTTGAAGAGCTTCAATATCTGAAATTCCAATTCCAATTCCAGGGAGTTCTGTCACATGACTTTCAGAGTTCTGAGTGAGAAGGGTCCCACAGAGCATGCTCTCCATAGTATCAGTGAGTAGTGGAGACAAAAGTGGCAGTGTGGCAAATGTGGGTATGATCAGAAGCAGAGAGTTTATGGTTCTGAGAACTGACTAATGGCCTAGCGGAACAAACTTCTGCATATTCTAAATAGGTAAGAAAGAGACTGTCTTTGGGAGTTGTCCAGGCTCACCAGAAGTTTCTTTTCATGTCAGGATGCTCTACTACAGACATCCCAACACCTAATCCTTAGAACAAGGCTGCAGCAAGTGTTATGAAAAGGAAGATCTTTCTATAAAAAATTTAATCCTTCACTTACAATAGTTCATGTGTGGGAAGCTTGGCCCCCAGTGTGTCAGTGTCGTGGTGAAACCTTTAAAAGTTGGGGCCTGGTGGAATGTAAAGATGTCACAAAATAACACCCCGATGAAGGCAGTTACCCTGATCCTGTGTAGTGGGTTGTGTCTGGTGGGATTGGCTATTGTAAAAATAATGAACTTGGTCCCACTCTGGCTCTTTAATTCTTGTCTCATGAGGTAATCTCAGCCTCTCGCACATGTGCCTTACATTACGACCGTCCCTCATGTTGTAGCGTAGCTATGCCAGTGCCAGTACCATGCTCTAGGCCCTTAAGAACTGTGAGTGAAGCAAACAATTTTTCCTCATAAAGTACTCAGCAGCATAAAATGAACTTGGACCTATGCCTTGGTTTTCATGTTGTTTATTTGTTTTTCATAGCTCTACATAGTGTACTAGGAAAAAAGAACTGCAATAGGTCCTTATTAATGTAGTAATGTAGTAGTGAATTGTGGGGGCAAGTTCTACAGTCCTATAAATATCAGCTTTTTGTAAGCCTGTGTTCCTGGACTCTAAACTTCCCCATTTTCTTCATATCTTTTCAACACATTGTAGGTGAAATTTGATGGCTGAAGATGGGTGTTACCCTAGCCATCAGTGGTTTAGGCGTTGATAAAACCCAATTAACTTAAAACTTAATATAATAGAGTCTCCTTATGTTAAGCTTTGTTAGAAAGAATAAAATGTTCTATTATGTTTTGATTTGGGATTTTTTTCCCCCTCTGCTTGCCAAAAGGATTTTTTTTAACATTAACTGTAAACATTGTAGGTTTTCTCACCTTTGCTAGTGCCCTTGGAAATTTCTGCTTCTTGGCTTCTACTCCATTACGTTTTGATTATTTGTATTCCACTATCTATATTGTCCAAATTTGGAAGAAATTTTGAGGTTCATTTCTCCGGTAGATCTAAGAATTTTTGAAATTTTTCAGCCTACATTGACCTCTGCCCACCTAGGATCTTATTTGTTGAGATTCAGTGGAAGTTTCTAAGTGTCTACATATGCTGCACTGGAAAGTTGATTTTATATTTCAAATATCTTGTTTGCCCCTTTCTTTTATCTCTCCAAAGTTCAACTACATTAATTTTAGACCTCATAATATTGTCCCACAGTCCATTTGAAACTATCAAGTGTTGTTTTGGTAAAATAATTGTCTTTCTTTGTTGTAATTATAGTTTATAATTTCTACTGTTATCAATGATTAAATTTCATTCCTTTTAAGGAGGTTTCTGATATATAACAAAACAATGGATTTCAGGTTTAACTCAGTAAGATTTCTTTGGCTTTTAGTATATTAATTAAATCTCATTTGCAGGTGATAATATTTGCTATATTTATTACAATTTTATCACTATGAGGAAATATTTTTTTTACTGAAATCCTGAAAAACTTGTGCTAAAAGATATTAAATCAATTAAGAGATAAGCTATAGCAGAGGACCTTAAGTTGAAACTCTCTAGGTAGTAATAATGACAAAAGATTTTAGTTACATTTCCTTCTCCCTCCAGATGAAGATGTGACTGCCTTAAATATAAATTATCTTAAGGAGAATAGATTGCCCATAGTATCTATGAATTTTATTTATGGATATATATTTTAGTATTACTCTTTCTGATCCTTACATAAAGAGAGTATATGCAAGCAGATGTGAAAAAGCCAGAAAATACACTTGTGAAAACTGGTGGCCTCTCCAAAGGTTACAGTTACTTCTTGGTTTGGCATGTCTAAGAGAGAGCCCTTTATGTCTTTTACTTCTTTCATTTTCAGTTGAGATGTTAAAAAAATACTTAAATATGCCCTTTATTTCAGTTAAAAGAATTAGCCACAATTTAGGCTTTAAGAATGTAATTTCCCACTTCTTACTTTTGATTATTGCTTAATTGTTATTGCCAAGATATGACTTTTATTTATTGTAGTGGGTAATTATGGTTTATGAGTTCGAAGTTTCCTTGTGGTCACATTGGTGAATGATTCTTCTCAGAAATTGAAATTGAAATTTTATAATTTTGGGTGATGTTACATTTGCTGATCCACATCTAAAACTGGAGAATTCTGTTTTATTATGATCAGTTTCTACCATCATCACTTCTGACATCGTGTGTGTTTTTCCCACACCAAAGAATGCTTTAACTTCATGCGTAACAGTGGAGTAATATGATTCAATTATTTTTGCTGATTCTAGCAACCCAGGTTTCTTGTATATCCCAAAAACTAAAGACTGAGTCCCACAAGTATGACCTCACTTCAGAAGCCACTTGCAAATATTGAATGCCCAGAATATTCATAAATCTTATCCTAGCACAGCTTCAGAGTTAAGAGTTCCAATAGCATTCTTCTGATATGATATTTCATTAAAGTGGCTAACAGAGCTAAAGAGAACACTTCACCCACAATTAATGGTTAATTGCAAGGCATACAAATGAACAAGATTGAAATGGACCAGCTAATGAAAAGATAGATAGTGTGAGGTTCAGAACTGCTCTGAACACAGACACATCTCAGTAGAGCTGAGATCCACCATGCTTTTGGCTAATGGAAAGATACATTCACCAGCCCACTAACTTCAGTCATAGTTTTTTAAGTGAAGGATACATCTTGTAGGAATGATTGGTTATTGACTGCATCCCCAGGCTGCCTCTTTTTCTTAGAGGTTGGAATGAGGGAAGCTGTAACTTTCAGGCTTCTAATAAAGGTTTGGTTTTTCCATACTGAAGTTAACCAGAGGTTTTCCAAGAATTACCTGTTTTAAAACAAGAGCTGCTCCTATCACAGAATTTTAGATTTTGAGGCTGTAGGTCAGGAACTGAAGATGAAGACCAATTATTAAATCAAAACATTTATATAGCACTTATGTCACTTAATAGATTCCAGAGGTTTCAGAAACTGAGTCTGGGACAAGAATGAAGGCACATATACACTTCCG
>RJWT010010157.1:0-24454 GCA_004365215.1 Cuniculus paca | reverse complement strand
ATTGAAACAGTGCAGTATGGAGATTATAGTAGACAAACGATCTTCTAAATGATTAAAGAGAAGTATTGGAGTAAAGAAGGAATCAATGGTGAAAGCAGAATAGTTGAAATAAAATTTTAATGCTCAAATAAAAAACAAAATACACAAGATCAAACAGTAATTCTGTAGAAAGATTACATTTATAATCTCCTGACTAGACTGATAAAAAACTAGAACCTTATGAAACTAAAACCGAAAACTCACGTCATCAATATTTGGAATGACAAAGAAAAGTTTCCTACATAACTCACATACATTGCAAAGATTACAAGAAAATAATTTAAACAATATTTCATGAGCAAATTGATAAATTAGATGAAATTTCCATTCCTATCAAAAAGCATGTTGCAATTCTATTTAGCATTAAATCTAACAATCATTTTATTTTATTTTTTTGCTGCACCGGGGATCAAACTTACGACCTCGCACCTGCTAGGCAGGCATTTACAGCACTGAGCTAAATCCCCAGCCCTTAAAAATCATTTTAGAAGGAACGTATTCTTAAATATTATTGAGTTCTCTAATTCAGAGCCGTACTGTCTTTCTCCAATACCCAAGATTTTCCTTAGCTTTTATCTTCAATTTTTTTACTATTTACTGGGGAAATATTACACATTTATATATTTTAATCATCTGTATAATTCAAATTTCTGAAAATTCATATTTTAGAGACTGTTTAATGCAAAAAAAAGTTAAAATACAATGAAAATATTACTGAAATATAAAGCTACTCAAGCATTTAAGGAGATTCCCCAAGCAAACAAACTCGGGAGGAAAGACTCCTGCCCCCTATCAAAGTGAAGGGTGGATTCAGCTCCAAGAATGAGGTTATTTGCACCTCACTGGAAGGAAGAGAGAGTTGCTGATATCCCAGGCCATAGGTGGTTCAGAATTCCTAGGTAAGGTGGTGTCAACCAAGGAATAAAGGTGGACTACAACTGGTGGCCACAAATGCTGGTATGCAGAAAAAGTAGGAGGTCTGGTCATATGCTTTCACAGCGTCAGTAGGACCTGACCATCACTATTTAGTTAAAGCTTGCACAACAAATAAATTATAACAATAAATTTACATTCTTCAATTCATTCCATAAATATCTATGGACAAAAACATATATTATAGACATTGATTCAAGTGTTGACCTGCAACACTAGTGAACAATGTGGAAAATACTGTCAATGTAGCCTAGGTTTCCATTATGGAAACAGGCCAAATACAAATAAGTAAAGTAAGTACATTAAATAGTGATAATAGGATGTAAGAAGGAGAGTCAAGAAATGCTGTATCAAATAGGGTAGTGTGAGGGTCCTCACTAAAATGTAGACATTTTAATGAAAAGCTGAAAATAAGGAGAAAACATTTATGTGTCTGAGGGAAGATAGTTCCAGTATGAGCGTACAGCAGATGATACTTGAGGGCCTTGCCAGCATGTTCAAATATGAGCAAGGCTGGATCATTGAGTACAAGCTAGTGAGAATCCAGATCAGAGATATACAGGAAGGAGTGGTGCTTATACATAGTGGGGCATTGCAAATAACTTATAGTTTACTCAGAATGAGGTGGAAGTCCACCAGAAAATTTCAGAAAGAAAAATGATGAACTATTATTTGTATTTTAGGAGTATCAATGCCACTGTAGTGTTAATATTTATTCACTGTGATCTGGTATCAAAGACAAAGTAAAGGGAACATTTGGCTGGCTAATACAATAACCATGCAAAAATAAATTTTAAAAACCACTTTTCAGGACAGGAAATAGGACAAAGGCAATAGTGAAATGAGCCAGCTGCTGGGTCCATTTCAATATAACAGCAATGAAGTTTACTGTTACATTGACTTTGGGTTATGAGAAAAAGAAAGGATTTAAGAATCACTTCAAAGTTTTGACTGAAGTAATGAAAGAATGATGTTGTAATTAATTGAAATTGAGAAGAGTAGGAGAGAAAAATTAATACAGAAATGATAGGTAGATTTTATGTTCTTCAGTTACAGTTAAATGATTCATAAATAATCACATAATATTCAAATTTATATTTTAATTTTCTACTATATTGTAAAAGTGAATGTGCCTTCACACCTAGAATTTTCTTTTAAAGCTTGTCATTTATATGTTTGATTTTTTACAATCTGTATACTTATACAGTATGTATTATTATTCCTAAACTATACTTTGTATGCAAATTTAGACATTTATCCCTTGGTAATGCTGTCAGAGAGTCCAAAATTCACTACTGCAGTGTCATCCTTATCTAGATGGTAGTGTTTGTGATTTATGTAATTAATTGGTTATTTCATTGAATTTGTTTTTATTTATATAAGTTACAAGAAAATTGAAAAATGAAAGTGCTGATAATCGTAAAAGGATAAGAATCATAAACATAATGCAATTGTGGCAAAAATGAAATTAATTAAGAAGACTGAATGAAGCAACTCATTATCTTTAATTCTATCATCATTATGCCTAATCTGTCTCTGTGTGAATGGTTAAGGGACTATATCAAAACTAAAGAACATGTATGGGACGCTACAGTGTACTGTCAGATGTAAACTACAACAAATCCCACTGAGGCAATGATGAAATTGGTGCAATGCCTACTGTTTCATTTATAAATATTTAGCTTCCATAGTTATTTTCATAACCATTTAACATATAAAAACAGGGGAACCATTTGAAATAATATGCAAGTTAAATGTTTTATGTTAAATACCATATAATTCTTTTATTGTAATTCAAAGATTATGCTTTCTGTAATATTGAAATTTCAAGTGAATGTAACCAGCATATGGATAGATTGTATCTGTATCAAAAATGTGTTCATTTAAGTAGCTAGTCAAATAGTAATCAATATAAAATATAGTAACAAGGCTATTTGGTGTGTTGGTGGATAAAAATTATGCGATGAAATTGCGTATATATGTTTTCTTTAATTAAAGTGCAAAATTATTCCAATTACCATACCATAAGTTAATTAACATGAGACAGTTATTAATATCATTGGATAAAAATCAATTTATATTCTAAAATATCTCATGAAGGACTTGTTTTATCTAATAATCAATAAGCTTTTATCAAAAAAGTCTTTATATGTCACTGTTAATATCAAAATATTTCTTTAGCTTGATTCAAATTTTAGTTTTGAAACAGATCAAATTTGGGAGAGGTTTAAATATTCCTTCAATGATTTTTGCATTTCACTACATGCAACGAAATTAATTTCAAGTTTATTTTTATATTCAATTACTAAAAACAATTAAAATACAAGAAAAAACATATAATAAAAGATCCACAAGGGGATGTGCTTGGAAACAACGACTGAGAGAGGAAAAGTAATTAAAAGGCCAACGACTTGGAAATTCTACAAAAGAAATAAAGGATTTATATAGTAGCTATATAAGGAAATTTAAAACTGGGCAAGATATACAGTAAGTACTTATAAGAAAAAAAGTTAACACAAAAATATAAAGAAAATGGAACATAACTATAAAAATAAAAATAAGGCATCACCCAAGTGTACAAATAGCTCGAATAAACCATTTTGACCCATCAGATGATCAAGGATTGGCACAAGTTACAATGTTCTATCAAGATCAGGGTTCATGGATGTGTTTTAGTGATCCATCTTAAAAACTAGATTTTTAAATTTTAAAAGGTTTTCTTAATGTTCATTATTTTAGTAGTGAGAATATATTACATATGTAAATAAGAAATAATCATTACTTTTTTTTTAACAGTTTGAAGGTTTTAAACAGAAATAGAAAAGGCTACAAATTGTAAGTTGGCACTAAAATTATGGGGAAACAGTTTAGCAAAGCATACCAAATCTTTATTTTTTTCACTTATTTTAGCTCAATGATTATTTATCAAGAAATGCTTTGTAAGTTTTAGCTATTTTCATAATAGCACTTTTCAAGACACATTTTAATAGTTACTAAACCATAGTAGTCATGAACTCATTTAATTATACTACACACATTTTATAGACTAATACAATATGTAAAGTCTCTTTTGATATATAATTATTGCTACAAAAATTCTTTTAAGGAATATTTAAATAAAAACACTGCACTTTTTATTTAAAAATGATAGGAATGGAAATGCTTCCATAAATTGAAAGCACAGAAAATCTTCCATTTTCCTAGTTTCAATCATAATGCTTAAAAAACACATTGTCTTTTATGCAGTCATTTTCATATAAAAATTGTCTTTATTTACATCCCTGGACATCATTGTTTAGTATCATCTATTTCTTAAAATTTGGTAATTCTCTTAGGACTTTATTTGCAAGTTCAAATTCCATCCTTTACAATTTCTTACCATGTGACCAGATGAAAAATACATTTAAATTGTACATTTCCCTGTTTTTTAATTATACAATCATTTTGTAATTTATTTGCTATTACTGTCTCCTTTCAACTGGTTTCTGTAACTTGGAAGGAATTAGAATTAGACATAGTTTTGATTGTTCTGGCATGAGTATACATGGTTTTGATTTTCTAATTGTCTTTCTTTTTATGATGTTGACAGCTAGTGATGCTTAATGCTTGGATACCAATCATGCTTAGAACAGTCATTTGTTTTTTAATAGTAAGTTGAATAATTCTATAAGGTTTCACATTCCCATTTGTTAATTGGTGTTAATGGCCAGCTCATAAATAGTATTTGCTAGTTATTATTATTGTATTAAAATATTAACTTATTTTATTTCATGATATAGTAAAAATGTCTTAATAAAATTAACACTCTCTAGGCAAAAGAACAGAATGAAGTTTTAAGATTAAATTTCATGTTACTGTCATTATTCCAGAATTCTATCATCTTATTTTGAAACCAATTTATTATGATGGAAGAATGTTTCCCTAAATAAAAACAATTGACCTTTCATAATCAATGCTTTCCTTAAAGATATTGAAAGTACTCCAATCATATTCTGTGCATAAACTAGAACACATCTGGCAGAATGTATGCAGACCAATTAAATTAATGAATAAGAATAAAGCAAAGTTGAACGGAGTACACCAGAAATGGCTGACACCTTGAAACTATCTTTTGACTCCACAAAAATCTTCACTGTAGACAAACTGCATAAATAAAGTAGACTGACAGTTATTAAGTATTAATCCATTTAACTTCATCTGAAAAGTTAAAGACTGAATTTCATTAAGTAAAAAAAAAGTCAAAACAGGCAAATCCATTTTGTTTAATGCAGTTTTATAGGAAATATTTTCTAAAATAGATGCATGCTAGTTGATTGAATGAATGTTATCATTCTGTAACTATTCCTGTCACCTGCCCCTTTTGGCTTCACTGCATTTATTAGCTAATTTTGTCTTTGGAGAGATAAGCATATGGTATATTTGCACAATTGTATTCCAATGCTAAAAAATTATATTATAGTAGATTATGGTTTTATTTATTTAGTACTGGGTTATTAACTCATATATAAATTTGTGTTAATTATCATTTTATGTTAATAATAAGTTAGAATAATATGTTAAGAGAAGTTAGCTTATTCATAAAATAGCAGAGAGAAAGTATTGTACTCTTAACTGCTTATTTTGAGAATTTCAATTTCTAAGTCAATTGTAAGCAGTAATGGAGTACAGTAAAAACTATTCTTAGAGAAGAGTTAAGTTTTCTAGGAAATTCTGATTAAAATATCTGAAAGTCCCATCGTTTTTCACCCAGTCCTAAAACTGCATCATTTTATTGGATGTAATTATTCAAACATTATTGATTTAAAGTACTGCACAAGACACTGCACAGGTCATGGGCATGGGAGACCTAATTCCCAGTAGTGCATTGGCTATATATTAGGTGCATAGCCTTGAAAAACAATTTATCTTGTCTTTGCCTCACCTTCTTCCTTTGAAAAAAATGAAAATAGTAATAACCTTAATAAGATTGTTATGAGAGTTGAACCAGCTATTCTATTAATGTGTATGCATGTCTTTAGCATATGAAATCAGTATGTCAAAGTGATATACAGACTCATGTTCACTCTGGTATCAATCATAGTAGCCAAGATATTGAACTGACCTAAGTGTCCATCAGTGGCTGACTGGGTTAAGAAAATGTGATATATATATTTGTATTGTATTGTATTGTATTGTATATATGTATTCCTGCCTGTTTGGCCAGGTTTCTACTGTTGTAACAAAATATATGATCTACACAATTTAAAGGAAGAAGGGATTATTTTAACTCACAGTTTCAGAGGTGTCAGTCCATGGTTGGCTCCAAAACACAAATATGATGAAGGTATGGTGAAAGAAAGTTGCTAACCTCATGCTATGTCAGCTAAGAAGATAGTGAAGGAAGAGCCAGAAGAAGGACCCAGAGAACATATATTGTCTCCAAGGACAGGCATCCAGAATCCACCCAGATAGAGGCAAAAACATGTCTTAGTAGGTATTTCTGAAGCCAATCATGGTGAGAATCAAGACTAATAAAAGAAGGAAAACATGTCACAAGTGACATGTATGAACTTGAAGGATTACGTCAAGTGAAATAGGCAGGCATAGAAGGACAAGTACTACAGGATCTCATTCATGTGTAGAATCTAAAAAAAATTGAATTCACAGAAGCTGCAATTAGCATGGTAGTTGGCAAGGATTGAAGGTGGATGGTTGCACAGCTATCAGTCACAGAGGACAATATTTGACACTGGCAGAATAAGTTCAAGAGAATTATTGTACTTCCTACTGACTACAGATAATAATATATCACATACCTGAAAATTGCTAATAGAGTAGATTTTAAATATTCTCAGCAAAAAAAAAAAGTAACATGTAGACAGGTAATATGTTAAATGGCTTAACTTTTCCCTTCCACGATCTATATACATATCAAAATACCATTTTGATCCTTTGATAGTTCTGTTTTAATATTTGAGCAACTTCCTTACTGTTTTTTAAAACAAATTTACTGATTTACATTCCTACTAGGAATTCACCATGGTTACTTTTCTCCATATCCTCACCAACACTTACTATATGCATCAGGTTCAAAGTTCAAAAATTGTAAACATTTAATTTGAGAACAGTGACCCTGGCCTCTGTGTTCAAGAAACACCACCTGGGGAAGTGGTTTGCTGGGGTGCTTTTCACTGTGCTTCGCCAGTGCTTAAGGCACTGAGAACTTGCTGTCATAATCCAAGGTGGTCCAGTTAACTGATGCCCTTGGCAGCAGAATTTGGCATTGTCTATGTGATGCTAGGTTTCTAGCGTGATGAATGCAGTAGTTGTGTGGCCATGGATGCTTCCCTTCAAATATCAAGGAAGGCCTTGGAGGCCAGGCAAGGAGCCCCTGAGAGAACAGTAAGTAAAACTGTAGGGAAACCAAAAGTATTGTGGAGAACCCAAGAAGTTGGAGGTGCCAGAGACATGGAAAATCTCCTGAGAAAAGCTACAGGCTATGAATGGAGCCATCTCACAAGAGAGGCTGTGTGGACTGCAACCAACAAGACCATAGAGGTAGAGTCCTCCAAGACCTCTCAAACTCACATCTCACCACTGTATGACCCAGATGCCAGATATGGAAGTATAGGACTTAATATTTACCCTGTTGTGCTTTTATTTTGCTTTTGTTTGATTATTTTCTATTATCATATTTCTCCTTTTTAGAATGGGAATTCTTACCCTATGCCTTATACTGTAAGATTATATAACATGTTTATTCATTTTGACAGATTTATATGTAAAACTATGGAGAGAGTGCATAAAAGAAATAATGTAGGGGAAGTGATTAAATTATATTGTTTGCATGCACAAATCTGCCAAAATGAAATTCAAAAGTTTGCATAAATAATATGTACTAATAAAATATGGAAAAAACGAGTTTCCTTGAGTCTCAGAAAAGACTTTGACTCAGACTTTTTAAAAGTGTTGAAACTGTTAAGACATAGGAAATGGATTATTGTGTTTTGGTTGTACACAGGTCAGATATTTTAGGCAGAATTTGTACTTGTTATTGTCTTTATTTGGAGATTCATTGAAGAACTAGGAGATATTTTTGGGTGTCAGTTGGACAATGGCTGGAATTTAACAGTAACTGTTATTCTTGTCAAGTTAATTTGCCTGGGAGCCACCTGGAAGATAATTAAAGCCCACTTTTGCATGTGCCTGAGTGGGTCCTGGAGGCATAACCTTTGGTGTTCCATATCTGGTCTCTCTCCCTTCTTTTCTGTCATTGTATCCCTACTGTATATTGGCTACCATGAACTGTGCAGCTTTGCTTTGTCATGTCCATCTGCCATGTTGTTTCTGCATTGGAACTAGCTGAGAATTTAGTTAACCATTCTTCAAATAAAATCTGCCATTTTTGAATTGTAGGTTTCAGGTAATGTATCCCATTCACTATGTGAAATCTTGTAGAAACAATTTGTTTCTTTCATATCTCATTGCGTTGCTTCAGTTTCTATAGTGGGCTCTCAAGAGTTCTCAAAAGTACTTTGATTTTTGAAACACTGTCTATTTTTTTGTGTATGTGCATATATGTGTGAAGACTAATATATCCTACCTCGGCATCTTGGTGATATTATTATAATTAAATTTTTATATCAGAAAAGTATTTTAAATTTTGGCAATAATATAAGATAGTTTTAGAAAATAATACAAATTATCAAAACTAACCTGAAAGTTAACATATAATAAACTATAACATATAGTTGTGAAATATACACCCTTTCTATCAGGTAATGATAAATGAAGAAAAAATATTTTTGATTGACAGTTCTTTCAGAATTTCATCAAGTTGGTTTCTCCTCATCCTCTAGAACGCTATACAGTAATCTGAATTTTTTCATATTTTAAAATCACATGTACTTTTTCACTAAGTTAGTTAAAATGCCACTCTTTAAGTAATATTTATAATTTGATGATTTGAGTTCCACATTTTCTTTATGGTCCAGGATCATATGTTTATCTTCCTAGTGCTATCTTCATGTGAATACATAAAGAATTGCACAATGCATATGTTCAAAGTGCAATATATTTGCATTAGTTACTTTCTCATTGCTAAGACAAAACACTCCATTGCCCATAGGTTAAAGAAGAGAGATTTATTTAATTGGCTTCTGGTTTCAGGGGCTTCTCTTAAAGATTGGTTGGTACCAGGACAGAAATTGGATGGTGAAAGGACATGGCAGAGTAAAACTGTTTACCCTCTTTACCCTCCAGCAGCCAGGCAGAGAAAGCAGAGAAGGAAAGAAGAGAGGAAACGACAAGAATACTCCCTTTGATATCAAATCACCAGTGACTCATTCCTTCTGACCAGGCTCCACCTCCAAATAGCACATAAATCTATGTTACAAACATATGAGTGGGTTAATTCACTGACGAATTTGTGTTCCTATGATCTAATCACCTTCAAAAGCCCTATCTCTGAACACATGAGACTTTGGAGGATATTTTGGATCTATACTATTGAATTCCCACTCTCAAAATGTTTATATCCATCTCATTATGTAGAAGGGATTTAGTCTATCTCCAAGAGTAACTAACTTAATAATTCCAGCATTACTAAAATGTCCATGTCCGAAGTCTCCTCTGAGATTCAAAGCAAACTCAGTTTGAGACCTGCAAAACTAAAAAAGAAAGTTCAATATTTTCAACATAGGGCACAAGGTAAACATTCTCATTCTAAAAGAGAACAAAGGCATAGGAAAAAAATGATACAAATCAAGCCTGAAAACAAGCAGTACCTTCAAATCCAGCACAAAATGAGATGTGACTACAAAGGACTTGGGCTGCTCCAACCCTGTGGATATGCTGGCATCTCCCTGGGCTGGCTCTGCCCATTGCTGTGGCTTTTCTTAGAAAAAGTTGTAATGTTCCTGAAATTTCCTACTTTTATGATCCCCATTGCACCTTTGGCTTCACTCATAGCTTTATCATTACCCTCTCGTGCTCCTGGCAGGAACTGTAACCCTATCCCACCACATTTTTGCCTGGCCTGCTAGGATTTCTAATGACATTTGTGTGGAAATCTCCATGATATCATAACTCTTGCACTCTAAATGTAAAAAAACAGCATGATATGGATGATGCAAAGACCTATCCAACTGGAGCAGTTGCCAGATCTTTTTGGAACATGACTCAGTGGCCTCTGAATGTCATTCCTGATCTCACGGAAGTGCTTCCATATGTGGCCACTAATGAGGAGGGCGTCCTAGGGTTTGCTTCTCAAAGCAGTCTTTCAAAGGAGTTTTCACTTTTTCACTTTTGATCCTATGATGGGAGAGTCTTGCAATTTCACGGGGCCCCTCAAGGCATCTTTCTTATTGTTGTGATGCACAGTACTTGGCTTCTTTTCAATGGCGCAAATCTCTTTAACAACAACACTCTGCTTCTTCTTGGTCCCAATTTTGGAGGATTTCTTCATATATTTGGCCCTATATTTTGCTTCTGATTCTCACTATAAATCTAGCAAAAAGCAGTCAACAATACAATGCCACAGACTGTAATCTGGGTTACATTTAAATTTCCTCTGCTAGTTTGCTTAGATTAATTTAATTTAGCCTTATGTGAAGTCTCAGGTTATGAGAAAAACGTAGATAAATTTTTTGCAAAATGTAAAATACATGACCTCTAGTCCAGTTTCCAGTAGAGTCTTCCTTTCTATCTGAAACCTCATGAGAATGTACAGTTCGTAATCCAATCAGCATTCTGAACCCTAATGAGTACTGCTGATTGAGTACTATTTACAACATTCTGTGATTTCTTTAAGCAATATTTCCAATGCCTTCCAGATTCCTCTCATGAATCAGTTCCAAAGGCTTCTGAACCACATAGGCAGGAATGACTGCCATATTGTGCTACTATTTTCTATATTAATCACTTTTCCATTGCCTTGCATAAGCCTCGCTTCTGAATCGGTAAAACTTTTGAGGGACATTTTAGATCTAAACCATGAGAACATTGTCTTCATCCAACATCCTTCCTACTGATTTGTAAAGGAATCATCCTCTTTCTTTCTTCATATCTTTTTCAAAACTTCTAATGACTAGGTTAATAATACAGCATATATATCAATGGTAAAACAGTAAGCTAAACTCGTTCATTAATACACTGTACAAGTTGAATTAACTGTGTCAAGAAAGGTTAGGTGATAAATAAGCATGGGTTTCAATGTTTGAATATTTTATTAGAATATGTATCATTAATTATTACTTGTATCAGTAAAATAATTGAAAATGCCTAAATGTCTACTTCTAAAGTACGACACTTCTATCTGTTGCTAATGCAAGTTACAAAAATATCAAGAGAAAATAGGCAAAACAAAATTGAAAATATATTTTATAAAAATATTTCTTTCTGTGCACTGAACTATATACTTAAATAATTATTTCATGTGAATAATTATTTTAAATTTTTAAAAAAATTGTCAACCTTCTTTTCCATTTTCTAAAAAGCTTATATTTTTAGAATATTTTTGCCACAAAATTGATACAAATTTGTGGAGCATTCTGTGTACCCACATGCCTACACAAATACTGTGTTGCCTTTACCAGCATCCCCCACTGAATAGTACACTTGTCATAATTGATGAATTTACACTGACTCAGCATGATCATCCAAACTTCGTAATTTTTTAGGATTCACTCTTGATGTTGCACATTTTATAGGTTTGGGCAAAATATAATGACATGGATCTATCACTATCATCATACAGAATATTTTCACCTCTCTAGATAATCCTCTGTTGTCCAACTATTCATCCCTGTCTCCATACCAGCTCCTTGAAATTACTAGTCTTTCTACTGTACTCATAGTTTTGCCGTTTCCAAAATGTCATGCAGTTGAAATCATGTAGCATGTAGCCTTTTCAGATTGCCTTTTCTCACTTTGTAATATATATTTAACTTCCATCTGTATCTCTTTACAGCTAGAGAATTCATTTGTTTTTTTGTTGACTGGATGTACCACAGTTCTGTTATTTATACACCCATTAAAGGCATTTTTGTTGCTATGATAATTTTATATGCCAACCTGAACTGATCAAGAACCACCTAGTAGATGACCAAATTCTGGGTATATCTGTGGATGATTGACTTGTGGATCAGCAAACTGAGTGAGGAAGATTCACGCTGATGTAGATGGGACCAACCAACAGGTTTGTAGACCAGATAGCATAAAAAGGTAAATAAAAAGGAAGTGGTTCACTCTCTTTTGGGAGAGTTCTTTTTGCCATTGCCCTTGAAAATCAGTCTTCAGTTTCTTCAGTCTTTCAACACAGACTTGCACTGGCGTCTCCACAGTGAGCTTCCAAGCTCTTGATCTTCAACTGCCAATGGATTTTCCCATTCTCTAGTGTGCAGACAATCATCCTGGATCCTTCCATCTCTAATTCCACAGATGGCCACTGTGATTTATCTATCTCTGGTTCTATAAGTCTACCCAACCAATGTCTTTGTATAATTATACATATGTTTTATGCTGATCCTATTACTCTAGAGAATGAATACAGTTGTTTTCAAATTTTGGCAATTATGAATAAAGCTGCTATACACACTCATGCATTTTTGTGTGATTTTTTTATGTGGATATAGGTTTTATGTATGTCCAACTTTTACTCAACTTTTTAAAATTAAAGTAAAATTATAAAGATAAAGAATATACTGCCATTAATCCCTCTCAAAATACTCCACCTTACTTTGAGCACACTTATTCTATCATCCTTGCACCTTTTTAGAGCAGTTCTGGAAATTCTTTATTGTGAATATCTACTGGGTGTGATCAAATGTATAGTGAATGCTGATATGTAGTGCCATCCAATGGCAATGCAGTCTCTTCAAAATATCCCTGTGAATTCTTACCTACTTTATTGACTGGATCTGGCACTGTGTAATGCTTAACTCTTCCCAAAGTCAAAATGACCATAAAAATAAATGTTTTGAATTAATTAAATTGAGACATTGAGACAGGACAATTCAACGAAAGACACTCATGAGAAATGACATCCAACACTGCTTCATAAAGTGACCAAAATGACAGAATATAAGTGTATTTCAATCCAGGGGGAATATTTTGTGGAAGGTAAAATGTAATGTCTCTTTTAATGTAGCAATTTATTTTTTAATTTAAACAGTCATATTTTCTGATAATACCTTCCATAATAGAAATATACATTTTTAAATATTCTAAATTCCTGTAGAAAAATATGCATAGATTTGTAGAATGATGTATTTTGTTAACATTTGAAAACATTCCATTTTACAAAATTTCCTATGATCTTCAGATAAAAGTAGTTTATTTTTATAAAATTACTTCAATTTTTATAACTAGACAGACTTCATGGATGGGGGGCTATTTTGCAAGTGCCAAAACTATGAAAAGAGAAACATTGCTGAGACATTTCTAACGCAAGTATCAAATGGAAAGCTCTCAAATATGCCTAAGGATACAAAATGTTTTGAGTTCTTGACTATATTCAGAGATATATTCTATATGTCATGCACTTATAAAATAATCATTTTTAAAATTTAACAGTGTGCAAAGAGAAAAATGCATATCTTTGAATGCAATGATTATAAAAATTTTGCTAAATAAAATGTATTAATAATGATACCATTAGCTTTTTAATGTTCCACTTGTCATATGTGTTGCAAAGCAAAAAAAGTCATTAGATATTCAAGGACTTTGAAGAAAATACACAAATTCCTTCTTAAAATTTAATCAATGTGTCCTTTAGGTGTCCAGGATATGAGTGAAAATAAATCCAGATTTGAAAACCATGCTATGATAGAATAGACAGTGAAAAATGAAGACACGAAGTTAGGAGCAACAAGAAGTGAACATAAATAACTAAAATAAAATGTAGGAAGTAATAAATGTCCCTTGAAATATGATGTGTAAGTAAAGTTCAAATCTATTTAGGGAAATGGAGATCCATTTCTTCAAAAAAATTAGGGAAATCTGAGGAAGGAATGACACTGGACCTTTTGGGTAATATAGAGTTAAACAAGGTTGCATGGTAAAAAGTGATTAGGTGATTCAATAAAGTCCAGCATGAATGGGTAAAGAGGCTCAAAAAGGTGAGAAATTTGTATCTTGTATACTCTTGGGACAGCAGTCAATGTATGATAGGAAGTAGTAGGTAACTCAGGAAGAAAGCTAGAGCAGATGACACTGGGTAAGCATTCAAATTTATATATCATCTCAATATATTCCATTAATTTAATGGTCATTCTCTGCAAGTGCAAGAAAATCCCTTAAAGTTATCATAAGAAATAAATTTTTGCTTCAGATTTTATTTTTAATATTTTATTGATACTAAAAGTGAAGAAATTTAAAGGATTTCTTTAGCATTGGATCAGTTGCTTATATAATATCAGTTGCAGATATAGACAGGTAGTAAAATTAACAAATTATGAAGGATATTGATGATTTAAAAATGCAGTTTTTCTCCATGTAATGAGAATGGTTGTTTAAAGTATACTTTTAAGACATGAATTGCAAGTCATCGTTAATTAATCACAAAGAGCTCTATTTAACTTAGGAAAATTCTGAAAGTGTTTATGTACTAAAATAATACAAAAGTTTTCCACTAAAACTACTTTAGTTTTGTTTCAAAAGTATACTTTTAATGAACTGATTAATTTCTAGAAGTATTATTTTCACGAAAAAGTTTATTAATAAATTAGGAAGCAATGACATTTTCCTTCAGACAGCATTTGCATATCAAAGTATTCTACACCTGAACTTAGCATACTTTTATAGATATTTTATTTCAGACCCATGTTTACAAGAATAATAGTGTTAAATTTCTAAATACTCAAAACTTGCCAAACAATTCACAACATATTTAATATGAGTTAAACTGTCTGTATTTATCCATCACGCATTTTAAATTTTGTTTTTAACTTGTTTTTCATGAGACTTTTATGTCAGTGTAGTCAAATACTTTCTGTCTTTTTCTTATCCTCTTGCATGACTGAGAATAATAACGTAATCTAGGGAGATTACTGAAAGCCCATCATCAGATATCTACTGGAAATTTAAATGACCTAGATATTCAAGCTTAAATAAAGATTGAAACAAAAACATCCATATAAGGATGGTTTTATTATTTTCTCATCACTATATCTGCTATTTTCTTATTCATTTTATTCTTTGAAACTGAATTCAAATGACATTTTCTCCATATTGTGTATTTTTTCCCAGTATTCTGGAATTTGAGATAGAATGAGGTTATATATATGAATTATGACTTTAGGTGAACATTTGTATATGAGCCTTTACTTTGCAAATTTTAGAACATTTCAACACTTGAAGTTACTATTCTACCCTATTCTATTCTATAATAATTTAAGGAGCTGAATGTGTACATATATATATGAATTATTATCTCTTCTGCCATAATATTTCCATGGTGTTTTTTGCAAATCCTGTGCTCTCCAATTTTTTTGCTCTCCCAATTTTATCCTTTGCTTTTTTGGTAAAGCCACTGCACCAAGTTTTTCCCACATACACAGAACAGTGAAAATATACTTGTTAAAGTCACCAAGGACCATGTTGCTACTAACTCCAATATTATTTTTCAATTCTCATGTAATTGCGGCTCTAAGACAACTGATCACTTCCTCCTCATGAAACTATTTCACTGTCTTGTTTCCAAGTCTACTCCAAGCACTCTTGCTTTTTCCAATCATTGGCTACTCATTCTCATACCTACCTGTGGTTTCCCCTTTTATCATTTACCTCTCAAAGATACAGATTTCAAGTTCCATGTTTATTCTAATTCCATAATAGTGTTATATAGACTGTTATGGTTTCAGCCTGGATGTTCCCCAAAGACTCATGTAGTCACGGAGGTGAGCTCCTAGAGTTTGTGAATCACTCATGGTTCAACGCTGGGATTATGGGTGTGACTGCTTCACTCAAGTAGGTGTGGCCTATATACAATATAAGGGGACAGAAAGGGTCTTCTCTCCAGGCTACTCCCCTTTTGCTCTTGTTGTTTTTCCTGTTTTCTGCCACCATGAACTGTTGCCCTCTGCCATGTGCTACCCTGCCTTGGAGCCAGCTGATTATAGACTGAAACCTCCACAAACTGTGAGCTAAATAAACCTTTCATTCCTTCATTTTGAGTGTTGGGTATTTTGTCCCAGCAATGAGAGAAAAGTAACCAACACATAGACTATATGCATAAAGTATATTTACAATAACTTTAAATGCAAAAATCCAAAGTATAATTACTTACTTAACATATCTATTTGGATATATCTCAAATTTAACAACTCCACCTAATTTGCCTACCCAATCTGCTGTGGTACAATCTTTCACACACCTAGGTGATAACAACTCTATCCTAGCTTCATAGTCCAAAAGTTATGTGTCTTCATCTCACATACTACAATAAATGCATCCCTTGGCCAATATATGAATCTTATGCTATATTATATTATATTATATTAATTTCCTCACTCTTACACTATTTATCTCTAGTATAAGGCCAAAGAATAGCAGTAACCTTTTAAAAGACCTTCTTGAGTCAACATTTTTTTCGTCTAAAGCATTTTCTTCACATATAAACCAGCATGATCATTAATAAAAACATTCAAATTATATTAGCTTTAAGACATTCAAAATGTTTCTCCTTATCATTAATTGAAAAATATATGATATTTTCAAAAGTCTGAGACTTACCAAATATCTATTCTTCTTACATGTTCAACTTCTAATGAATTCTTTTATGTATCATTTTCCTCCCACACTGGCTTTCTTGTTGAATTTTCACCTTTGTGCTGGATTGTTACATTGGAGCCTTTTGCTCTTCTCTCTGTCCCTGATGTTTCCTTTCCTCATATCCTCATCCATAAACTACCTCTCTCATTCACCATAGGCCTTTGATCAAATATAATTTTCTATGGCTATTTTATTTTACCAGCAAAACTGCTTGTCCTCCATTCTTGATTGTTTTTCCTTTAGCACACATACTTTATTTTACTTGTACTCTGCTTACTGCATTCAAACGTGGCTATTATGAGGGCAGTGAATTTTGTGTATTTCTACTCTTATGGAAGTATCTCAGTAACATGTATGTGGTATGCAGTACACTTTCAATCAATATCTGATTAACCAGAATGAATAGGACTGAGTAACTTCCTTGGATGTTCTGTTAGTCTTTTGTTATCACAAAATACAAAAAATTATTTTCTCATGGTTGTAGAGACTAGAAGTCCAAAGTAAAATTTATATTCTATTCTGTGACTTGTGAGAGCTCTCTTTTGGTTTTTAGATGTTCATTGTACCCACACATTACCTGTTCTTGCTTTGTGCATGCCCGGATGGGACGAAGTGGGGAGACTGCCCTGGAGTCTCTTACTAAGACATTGCTCTCATCACATATTGCTCCACAGTCTTAGTTCCTATTTATTTATTACTTATGGTAGTCATTTGAAACACAGCCACAATACATCATCAATACATTAATATTGAGGAGGAGATTGAAAGTTCAGCCATAAAAGAAATCAAACTTCCAACTAGGTTGTAAGCTTGTAGATTCAGGAATCAGTGTGTCTATTTCTGTCTCTTGGAGTCAAACTACTGAGCTATTTAATTTACCTAAAGATTATGTGAAAAATGTTGTCAAAGTTCACCTAAAAAATCCATACAGCATTTAATATTTTATCAAAGAAACCCCCCAAAATTCAAGTTATTTACTAATATCACATTAAAAATATGTAACTATTATACTTATTAAGTATGGAGTTGTTGGGCCAATATATTAAAAAGTATATACTGAAAGGCAGTATTTATAGCTGTGTTATAAATTAAGACTACATGTTAGACTAAAATTAAGACTACATGTTAGTTCCAATGTGATAAAAATATTTATTTTAATAATAATAATTGATAATAATAATGACAATAATAATTAATGTTTTGATATTAAACAAATTATTCTCTCAATTTAAATTCCCTTCATTACTTTGTCTATATTCAATAAATCTATTTTATATAAAATTTTAAAAAATATATTTATTTTTATGATAAAACCTGTTGTGTTATTCTTCTTGCAACTACTCTGAGATTATTATCCAGTTTGTTATGGTTTATTCTCTTTTTCAAAAAATCCCACTGGTCTAGCCTTTCTAAATAAATTAACATTGGTTTAAATATAAACAGAATCTTTTTTTATTTATTTAAGAGAAAAAAGACACAGAAAAGAAGAACAAAAAGCAAAAGAGACAAACAAACAACAGCACCAACAAATTCAAAACTATAACAGTATAGGTTTACAAAACAAGATGATAGGAGTTTAACAATGGTTGTAATACTACATATTGTCACCTTCAAAAGAGTTGCTTAGATTACCAGATAGAGACATGCAAAATTGCTATAATCATTTCAGTATTAACTGTTCTTTTCCAAGAACTAATACAGTCAGTAGTGCAGTCATTTTAGCTATCTTATGCATATATATATATACAAATTTATGTCTCTTTCCTTTTCCCTTCCTCCTTTCCTTAATTTCCCTATCCCGGTTACTTTTTCTCTTTGAGCAGTTTCTTATCCTTACACAATATTTATTATAGATTTTGGATCATATTTACTCTTTCAGTTTCTTATACTAAGGAGATGATATGGTGTTCACACATGTGAGTTTGATTTATTTCACTTGTGAGTATGGTCTCAAGTCATATCCATTTACTTATAAAAGCTTCAATGCCATCTTTCTTTATAGCTGATTCTCTAAATGTACCATATCTTTTTTATCCATTTCTCAATTGATGGGCACTTGGGTTGTTTCCAAGATTTGGTGATTACAAATTGTGCTGCTGTAAACATGGGTGCACATATATCACTGTGGTATGATGTTTTCAGTTCTTCTGGGAAAATGCTGAGAAGTTGGGATAGCTGGGTCAAATGGAATTTCTAACCCTAGATTTTTGAGAAATCTCCACATTGATTTCCACAGTGGTTGCACCAGTCTACACTCCCACCAACAGTGCAGAAGAGTTCCTTTTTCCCCACAGCCCCTCCAGCATTTGTTATTGGTTAATTTCTTGATTTTGGCCATTCTTTCTGTAGTGAGATGGAATCTCAGCATTGTTTTAATTTGCATTTCTCAAATGATCATTGATGTTGAACATTTTTTCATATATTTATTTGCCATTTGTATTTCTTCATCTGAGAAGTGTGTATTCATCTCAGATGCCCATTTTTGGATTGGGTCTTTGAATTTTGGGGGCCCAATGTTTTTTAATACTTTTTATGTTCTGGATAGAAGTCCTTTGACTGAGGGACAGTTGGTCAAGATATTTTCCCAATTCGTGGGTCTTCTTTTCACTCTGTTGGAGATTTCTTTAGTCATGGAAAAAGTTTTTCATAAGATGAGATTCCAGTTGTTGATTCTGGTGTTTCCCATGCAGTTTGATTTTTGTTCATGAACCCTCTACCTACCCATATGTCATCGAGATTTTTAGCTTGTCTTCCAGAAGATTTTGTGTTTCTGTTTTAATATTTAGATCTTTGATCCATTTTGACTTTACTTTAGTACATGGTGATAGACATGTGTCTAGTTTTAGTTTTCAGCATATGGAAAGCCAGTTTTTCCAGCACCACTTGTTAAAGAAGTTTTCTTCCAGTTAACATGTTTGGCCCCTTATAAACAAAATTTTAAATGATGCTAGGCAATATAGATTGTTTTGGTACATTTTGGTACCACTTGGTTTACATTAATTAATTTAAACTAATTAATACTAATTAAGGGTTTAGTAGTATTACCAATAAAATTAAATTTATATGTTAATGCATACCAAAATTGTTTTTACAAAAGTGGCTTATAAAATGACATAAAATGATATAAAACTATGAAAACTGAGTAGAAAAAAGTTCAGGTATGATATTGAAAAGTGATTTGATTTGGCCAGATTCTATAGAAAATAATTCAAAGATAATAAATTTCTTTTGTATTCTTATTGTGGGTGTTCTATCAGTAATAACTTCAAAATTAATTGTATACATCTACCTTGTTTTGGAGTTAAATCCATACGTAAAATTTAAATTTGCTTTCTAGAAATTCCATGTATGTATAAGTTCTCTTAATTTTGTCTGCAAATATATTTTCAAGGTATACATCAGAAATATATTCTTTCTCCCAGGGTGTACTGATTTAGTCACTTCTCTCCATTTTTTTAAAAAACCAAAAATCTCAGTCTAGATAATGAATATTCAGACTTTCTGACTTGACTGATACTTCAATCTTTTTCATTGCTTTTCAAGAATAAACTTTAAATAATTTATTTAACATTGGTATCACATTTAAAATTTTCTCCTAGGAAGTATATATCTTTGTATAGTTTACTTCAATGAATTCTAAAAAAAAATAATTCAAGAATTAGTAAATATTGAGTAACTCCTAAATTATGCTTCAGAACTCAACAGGGTTTATAGTTCTTCTCAATATAAGAATTATTTCCTATAGATATCAGAGCTCCCTGATATCCATAATATTATTAATTATGCCAGGAAATCTTATCAAAGTGCACAAGTGCTGAAACTGAAAATGCACTAAAATGTAACAGACAAAATCTCCATTGCAATATAGACTATATAGAGACATGTAAACGTATTTCAGATTGGATTAGCATTTATAATTCCTGTAAAATTTTATCCTTCAAGAAATAATAATCTCCAAGTCTATGGTTAGCTTTTCCTAAGCTATATAAATACTATTAATAATATTTTTATCTCAATAATGAAAAATGCATTATTAAGGTTTGTATCTAGGTGGCCCCCACAAGCCTCATGTAGCCATGGAAGCAGCTGAATCTAGCATTTGTGACTGATTTATTGTCTAGTGCTGGGATTAGTGGTGTGAGTTCTGCACCCGCCCAAGGGTGGAGCCAACATACACCATAAAGTCGAGAAGGAGGCAGGTTTTTCTCCCTTTTGCATGGTTGGCTCCTGTTGCTTGCAGCTGCCATGAAACCAGCTGGCCCTCAGCCACACCACCCTGCCTTGGAATCACTAAATATGGACTGAAGGATCTAAAACTAAGAAATAAACCTCCCATTCCTTCATTTTGGGTATCAGGTATTTTGACTCAGCAATGAGAAAAAAGTAACCAAAACATGCATGTAATTCAAAGAGTTAATGAGCTAAGGTTGAAGGTAGGGCAATGAACTATATAGGTATTGAATAATTTAGGAAAAGGAATATATTTTACGATGTTTTAAACATTCATAAATTCTAAATATTAACTAAAAATATTTCTATTATAAAATAAAGTGTTTAATTTGATAATGAAAGCTGAGCTAAAATGTTGAACTACAGAAATTTTAAAATAAGTGCTGAGACAAAATTTACACATTTATCAGGATTTCTAGTATGGTAATATAGCAAACAATATCAACATCATTTTAGACAAGATGCCGTCTCAGATCCTGAATTCTTTTCTGCCTACCCCTCCCAATTTCTGCTTTCCTGAGACATGCAGCCCCAAGGAGACTTTTCTCTAAATGGTCCCATTCCAAAACCCTAATTCTTGGCTAAGGCTACACCTAGTCCCTACCCATACCACAAAATTCAGGCCAAATAAGGAAATGGTCAGGTTGCACTTAAACCTGGAAATTAGTCTGTATATAATGTGTAATCATCCAATTCCAGGGGTTGACATCTGACATTCTGTGTCGAGTGTCATACACTGGCTACAAAAGTTTATTTGCCTTATTCTCAGCTGGCATGGATGATTGTTCAAATGTGCCACAACATTTTGGAGGCCTCAGTGAGATCTTCCTTGTGATGAAAGATGGTGGCTCTGAACCTAGAATCTGTGATTGAGAGAACAAAGTCAATCTGACTGAGTTCAGTCACTTCCTTACATCACAGGACAAAGGAGAAAAGCTTACTGTCTTGAGGTAAAGGAAACAAGACAAGTTTGATTGACTTAAGTAAGATTTAGTTTCATTTTGGCTTGTCCAGGGACTTTTTTTTCCCAGATATTTGTAACCCTTAGATTATGGGCCCCAATTCCCAAATGTGGGAATCATTTGTTCCAATCAGAGACTGGACTTAGGGGACTGTATTTTCTTCTGCAGTTTCAATTGGTTGAAATAGTGTGGGTTGGGCTAGATTCCACCACTGGGTTTTGCATGTCTGTCTTTGTGGCATCTTGGTGTTTCTTACCCATGGACTTATGATTTCAAATTTCAAGTTGTGGGTCTCTGTCCCTTGGCCCCAGCGAGCCCATGTTAACTGTGAATGTGGAGGGAAAGCCAGTCAGGCTCCTTGTGGATACCAGGACAGAGGTTTCCATGGTCACCCAGCTGGTGGCACCTGTTACCTACTGGAAGGCACATATTCAAGAGGCCAACAGTGAAACTTTCATGTATTCTTTCTGTGTTCCCAGAAGAGTCCATCTGGGGTGCCAGCTAGTCAGTCACTTTCCCATTGGTGCTTGATTACCCTTTCCCACTCCTGGACTGAGATTGCCTCTGCAAACTGCAAGTCCAAATATGTTTTTCTCCTTGAGAAACCACCCTTATAGTAGGCACACCTGTTCTGGCCCACCTTCTTATTGTAATGCTACCCATGCAGGAGGAGTACTGCCTCATAGACAAAACAGACCCAACCCTTGTTAACATTGTCCACTCTTTTTAACTCATCAGTTCCCCTTAGTTTGAACTGAAGACAAATCCTTTGGACTGGTGGCTCATGTTCCCCCATTATTGTCAAACTGATGGCACATGCAAGGCCAGTCCATCTAAGACAAAATCCAATGGCCATGGATGCTAGGAAACAGATTAAACCCCATATTCACAGGTTACTAGAGGCTGGAATCTTAAAGGAATGACCCTTTCTTACCTCTTGGAAAGCTGGGGACAAAGGAATATCACCTGGTCCAAGACTTGCATGCTGTCAATGCATTAGTCATAATCATACACCCCACTTTTCCCAAATCTTATACTCTGCTTAGCCTCCTTACCCCATTCTGGACCTGGCATACTGTGCTATATTTAAATGATACTTCCTTTTGTATCCCCCTTCTCTGTAATCTCAAGAATTCTTTGCTTTTGGCTGGGAGGAATCTGAAGGGGGATGAAAGTGCCAGCTTAACTGGACAAGGCTCTCCCAGGGATTTTTTTTTATTTAGAAAACAATATAACCAAACAAAATAAAACAAAGTACAGTCAATCACAACAAAACAATGAACATGATACATGACTTCTAAACAGGGTAAAGAGCAATCAATAATGGCTACCATAATGCCTCTTGTTATGTGCAATATAACTGCCCATATGATCAGGCATAAATAAAATCAAATAATATAGAACAAAATAAGACCAGTAAAAAAAAAACTAAACTAAACTAAACTAAACAAACAAAGCAGAACAATGTAAGCAATACAAAACGTCAAGATACTAGTAAAACAGCAGTGGCTACCATAATGCTTCTTGTTATATTCAGAATAGTTGCCTACACCTTCAGACATATTACAATCAAACAACACAGAATAGAGAAAAATCAATCAAAACAAACAATGAAAGCAATACGGCATTTCTAAAAAAGATAATTGGACACCCTTGATAGCTGCTATTATATATTTTGTTATTTTTAAAATAGTTGTCCATGCCATCAAGTATTATAAGATCAAACAAATCAGAATAAAATGAAACTGATCAGAACAATGAAGACAATATGAGTTTCAAATCATGATAATAGCTTAACAGTGGTCACTTCCTTCCCTTTTTAGATAATTCCTCCCCTTTGACTTTTCCAACATGTATTGTGCATTTTGGATTCCACTAACTCCTCTAGTTTGTTATACTAGGGATGCAACACGAAAATCACCCATGTGATGAAACCATTTCATCCATTAGCATGATCTCGAGTTGCCTCGATTCACCTACAAGAGCCTTGAGGTTATCTTCCTTTATAGCTGAGTAGGTTTCCACCACATAAAATGCCATGTCTTTCTTATCCATTCTGCAGTTGATGGGGAAGCTATTCCTATTTTTTTTTTGGCTCCCTGTCACATAGGGCGTTGTTCTCTCTCTTTTGACTTTCAGTGTATGAATTTTATTTCTAATTAAATGTGTTTCTTATATCAAGCATATTGCTGGATCTTGTCTCCTGATCAACTCTGCCTGTGTTTCTTTCTATTGGTGCATTGAGGCCATCCACATTAATGGTTATGGCCATCTTGCACTGTGTTGTCTCTGACATGCTATTTTGCTGCCATTGGCTCCCAGTTTTTCCTCTCCATTCAATCGACTGGCCCCACTTGATGGTCCCCCTCTGCCATTGTTCCTGGGACCATGATCCTTTTTTTCTTTCTCTAGAATGTCCTTTAGTATTCTTTGTAGAGTTGGTTTGGTGGTCATGAATTCCTTGAGTTGTTCTTTGTCATGGAAGTATCTTGTTTCTCCATTAATTTTGAAAGAAAGTTTTGCAGGGTACATTAGTCTGG
>RJWT010010156.1:0-24463 GCA_004365215.1 Cuniculus paca | reverse complement strand
TGGAAGTGAATTCCTATCTTTGCCTTTGCCCAGTGAGGTAGTTTGCATATTCCACTGTGGCTGTCACCTGAAGTCACCACTTAACAAGTTGATCATCTGAGGTGTAGAAGCAGTTGGGTGTTTTGATCCTGTAGAATGTCTAGTTGCAGTGTTGTGCATTTGCACACTTATGTCCACAGAGATTTGCACACAATTGCTTAAGGGTAGAAGCAACTCAAGAGCCCTTGACACATGGATGGATAAAAAAATGCAAAAAGTACATGCGGTGGAATATTATTCAGCCTTTGAAAAGGAAGGGAATTCTGACATATGTAACTGAAGTGGGAGGTTGCTAGGTAAAAGGCTACAGGAAGAAGGAAGGGTCTACCTGTCTCAGAGTCAGCCTTCTGGGCTAGATCTAAGACATGAGGAAATGACTGTGAAAAAGGCAGGGCCTGCCTTGGAACCTGCTTTCTGGGACCAGATCTGCCTTCCAAATTTATCATTAGCCCAGGGCCAGGATGCCCAGCTCTAAACACAATGGCAAAAACAACCAGGTAGCTTAGCTTCCACACAAGTTCCCATGGCGAGCACCCAGTGGTCTTCTGCAAGCCGTGGGCAGCCCTGGCCCTAATCACCATGCCCATTAACCATGCAGATTTGACACCTCCCCCCGCCCCATGGCTTTGGACGCTGTGACAGTTCCTCCAAGGGCCATCAAAGGTAAAACATCTACTGCCTTATGGAAGGGTCGAGTCAAGTTGCTCATTGGTAAGAGTCACAACTTCAATCAAGCCCTCGACCCCACCTCAAACACTAAAGCTTCAAACCAGCAGCACCAAGCTCCTGGGGCTGCGAGCGCTTCCCGCTGGCTGGCCCCATGCAGTGGAGTGGATCTTGTCTTCCCTCCTTTGATTCATCATTGATCCCGATGCAACTCTTGGGCGTCCTGCTCAATCCTGTGTTTAAGACATCAAAACCTGGACAGACACCCAACTCAGTAACACTGCAACAGGAAGGAATCTTGCGCTTAGTAAACTAAACCAGGGACAAGGGATAAATGGTACACAATTCCAGGCCTATGAGGCTCCTAGCACTACGAAATTCAGACAGAAAGAAGAATGGGGTCCTGGGGTGGGGAGGGAGAAGAGGGACTTAGTGTTCAGTGGGGACAGAACATCATCTTGGGAAAATTATAAGAGTTCCAGAGAGGGGTGGTGGAGACAGCTACGCAGTAACGTGAACTTTCTTCATGCCACCACTCCATGGTGCACTAACAATGGTGACGTGGTAACTCTGATGGGCATTTTGGCATGATTTTTAAAAAATTATTTTAAATAAAGATACAAGTGAAAGCCAGGAATGGTGGTGCATGCCTGTAATCCCAGCACTCAAGAGGGTGAGGCAGGAGGATTGCTGTGAGTTTGGGGCAAACCTGGGCTACACAGTGAGTTCAAGGCCAGCCTGAACTGCAAGGCAAGACCCTGAAAAAAGACAATATATAAATAAATTAAACAAACGAATAAATAAATAAATAAATAAGTGGATCGCATGCTCTCAGTGGGTTTTGATGTCAGCCACAGGCCTTCTCTCCTAGGAACAGTAGCCTCTCCATCCATCGTGCTTGTAGACCGCCCCATGCTGGTATAAACTCAACCCTGCCCTACACTTTGCTGCCAAGAATCTGGATTCTCTTTGCTGTATTTCCTACGGCGACAGCTTTGCTTGGCTTGTAATACACATCTCCAGGGCTGGCAGGTGACACCAGTGCAATGCATTTCCCCGTGCAGGGCAAGGTCACCAGCTTTTGATCTATAACATCCCTCTCCCTGCCTTCTTCCTCAGCCACTCTCGGTCCCACAGTAAGAAGTCAGAGTTGTGAGACCAGAGAGACCCGGATGTGGTGGTTTCAACATGACCAGGGTTTGTTGCTGTCACCCTGGGTGAGGGCCACAAGGAAGTCACCACCAAGGAAGTCCAGTGGCACAGGAAGTCAATGCCAAGGACTCTCTGGTGCATTTGGCTTCTGTTCCATGGTTCAAGATGGGTCAAGTGTGGCCTCCCCGGCCAGGGCCACCAAACCCATCTGCCAGCTGCCTCATGTCCTGCCTCCTTGGGTGTTCTTGGGAGGTAGAAATCACTTTTAGATAATTTTATCTTTATGAATTTTCTTTAAATTATATATGCTGTATATATGAACAAAAAGGAGAAGTGGCCATGGAAACCCCTGTGGGGCAGTGTATCCGTCAGGGCTCCAGATGGGCAGCAGGGTGGGTGCACAGACGGATGAACAAATGGACAGATGATAAATGGGTAGATAGATGATAAATGATAAAGATAGACAGGTATCTATCTAGCTAGCTATCATCTATCTATTTTAGGGTATTGGCTCACATGGTGTGGCAAGTCCAAAATCTGTACAAGTCAGCAGGCTAGGAACTCAGGCAGAAGCTGATACTGCAGCATCAAGGCAGAATTTCTTCTTTTTCAAGAAATCTCCATTTTCTCTCTCAGGTTCTTCACTAATTGGGCAAGGCTCACCCCCAATACCGACCACAGCCTCTTTGCTCGAAGTGAACAGGCTGCAGATGTCAAGCACACCCCAAAACACCTTCTCAGCAACACCCAGCCCAGAAGCTACGGCCAAGGGGGCACCTACATCTGACCACCAGACAGATAACGGGCTGAGGGCGCCACCGCACCAACTGGGGGCCAGAGGCTTGAATCCATGTCCCGACTCCGGCATCTGACTAATGACATCCTTTTGGCTCCTCCAGCTTCAGCTAAGGTGCTAAGGGTGCTAAGGGTCCTTGTCCCCTTCCAGACGGAATGCTTAGAGATAGTGTGGCCGCGTCCTGGAATCCAAGCTCGTGTCTTCGAAGGGACTCAAGGAGAATAACAAAGAAGATGACAAACGCCTTGTTGACAATGATGCTGATAAACGATAAAAGGAAAAACGTTTTGGCCAAATCCTCCCTGAGCCAAGGACAAAGTCCACACGCTGTTGCGAATCGCCCAGCCTGACGCAAGCAGGGTGGTGACCGAGACTTTATCCTCCCTGGAGTCTGGAGGCCTCCCTGTCCTGGCGTGAAGCAGAGGGTGCCTGGGTCTCGCTGCAGCAGATGCGACAGCCACCTGTAGTAATCGGGTCCCCACAGCAGCTCTGTAAAATGGCTCGGAGAGGCTCCACGACCAGCTCGCCTCTGTCAGTGTCACTTCATGACGCCTCTGAATATTCAACTCGTAAAGATTCACTGGACCTTCTGTGGGCACTGGGTTCCAGAGGCACAGAAGACACTGTCCACGTCCTCACAGGGCAAGAGGGCTCAAAGGGGAGGCGGCCACCCACAGACACACAGACCACAACAAGAGCTGTGGCAAACGCAGTCACTAGCAATCAATAATCACTGTGCACACATGAGTGCCCATCTCGCACAGTGGTGGATAAAAAGTCACAAATAAAACCCAACTGGCTGTCGGCCTTATGGGGGGTGGGGGACACACGATCACATGGCTAAGAGAAAGTGACAAGGCTCAAAGAGTTCCTGAGACCTGACAGGGCTCAGGGAAGGCCTCAGCACAAAGTGACCGCACGGAGACAGAGACATGAGAGTCATGCGGGCAGAGCAGGGTGGGGACAGCAGCCCAGGAAGGGCAGCCAGCGGGGTGAATCCCGGGTGTCAGCAAGACCAGCAGGTGTGGAACTGGGGTGCGCTTAGAGAAAGAGAGCAGACGGGCTGCCCCGGGGAAGGCCACTGTCTTCTGGTGTCCCCAGCTGCCCCCACTGGGGCTCTGCACATGGGTGGGGAGCAGATTTGCCCCCAGGAGAGCCTTGGGCCTCTCAGCTCCTAGCGTGGAGGAGGGCAAAGCTGGGTAGGAGATGGAGTCCGGCACCTCATCCCAGCAGGGCCAAGGGAGCTCAGTGCCACACTTGGGGCACCCCTGTGGAGCTGTCTTCTGTACCCTGGAACACCACCATGATGCTAAAAATACAGAATCACAGAGGGTGGGCCGTGAGGGAGGCCGGGTCCCTGGGAGAGAGGCAGCGGCACACTGGGAAGACAGTGGCAGACACAGCTGGCCCTGGAGGCAGATCATCAGCTGGGAAGCCAGGGCTGCCCTGCTGGAGCTGGAGGGCTGGGAAGGACGGGAAACGTGTGCGTGTGTGTGTGTGTGTGTGTGTGTGCACATGTCCAAAACTACCCACTGTTGGACAGCACATCGAAAGGCAAAAGCGGGTGGAAGAGGGTTGGAGTCCCCACACGCACGGGCACAGGGCAATGACCCAGCACAGTGGAGAAGAGTGCCAGGAGGAAAGAGGCCTCGAGGGCCAAAGCCACCTGCGCCCTAGCAAAGCTAGCACCCACCCCCCTGTTCTAGAACCTCCGGCATCCTGGTGAGGTCTCCTAGCAACCAGACGCAGGGCCATGGCACGGTTAACGCCCCAGGGAGTGAAGGAAGTCTTCCGGCTGCCGGTGAGGGGGCGGGGAGTGGGGCTTTGGAGAAGTGTCGCCTCGGGGGTCTAGGGAGCAGTGCGTGCTGGGGTGGCTCTGGCACTGGCCCAGCAGAAGGACACCATGGCCTTCATCCGGCACATTGGGGCCCTCAGCCCAAAGCAGCGGGTGGAGCCAGGGTCCTATGCTTGGCAGCCTGGGGCTTTTGGGGATACCCCAGGGGCAGGGCCTGCAGAAGGAGAGAGGGCTGTGCCCCCCAAGGCCTCAGGGTGGGATCCAGTGTGGGGGAAGAGGGGGTCTGCTGACTTGGGGGGTCACCTGAGTCAAGAGGTACAGTGCCAACTGGAGTTGGGCTGCTGGGGGCCGAGGACAGGGCACTGTCTCCTCCGGCCCCAGCTCGGCCACTGGTCCCCTCTAGGTCCCCCCAGAGCCTCTTTGCTCAAGGAGAGCAGTGCTTGTATTTATGTGTGTGGGCCTCCAAATTACTGCACCCCTTTTCTTGCCCCCATTGGGGTGCCGGCTGCCCTTCTGCAAGAGCCACAGAGCCTTTGAGACAAGTGGGCTCTTACTGCAGATGGGGGAAAAGGTCCCTCAACCAGGCTCTTCCTGGGCACCTGGAAAATTCAGTGCCTGAAATTCCACCACATAAGACTCATTCCTTGGTCAGGTGTGGTGGTGCACGTCTGTGATCCCAAAAGTCTGGAAGGCTGAGGCAGGAGGGTCACAATTTCGATCCTGCCCTAGCAACTTAACAACTTAGGGAGAACTTGTCTCAAAATTAAAAAAGAAAAAGAAAAAAGAGATAAGGGGGTAGCTCAGTGTGAGGGTCCTGGGTTCAATCTCCAATACAGCAAAATAAATAGATAAAGCCACCTCTCTTTTAGTCATTTGCACGTTAGTATAAACTTCATTATTAGACCAGTAAGATGGCTAGCTGAAAGCACAGTAGTTTAGAAAGGAAATCAATTTTTGTTTTAGGAGAAGAAGGGAGACCATAATTCAGAACTTCAAGCCTGCGGAAGCACTCATACCTGGGGCTCCAGTGGCTGGAGTGAGAACTGGCAAAGAAAAGAGGTGCTCTTGAAAAATCAATGGGTCCCCAGCAAGGTGGGGAGAGCTGTCTAGAAACCAAAGTGGAATTCGTCCCAGGTGTCCTGCGCTCCGGGTTGCTTTCTGGCCCTGGAGAGCGGGTGTCCCCCACCCCAGTGGTAAGGATGCCTCTGATTTCCGCAGAGACAGCCAGGCCGGGAGCTCCTTCGAACACTGCTGCACTGGGAGGCGCTGGACGAGCGCGGGGACGCGCGTGGCAGCATCCTGCTGGACACCCTCTATGACAGCGTCCTCTTCGCGGCAGGCAAAGGCTTCCCGTGGGTGGAGGTGGCGCAGGCGGTCAAGTTCACGGAGGAGCTGCTGGTGGAGACCAAAGGTAGCGCTGTGGGTGCGGGCGCGGGCGCGGGGCACGGGAGGGAGGGTGCTGTCACTAGTGAGGAGCGCCCAGGCTGTCCGCACGCTGTGACGGGGCAGTGGGCGGGCTGGGCCCAGTAGTGTGAATCAGACACGTTGCCCACACCCTCCGTGGACTCCACTGGACCTGACTGGCGAGCTCAGGGGCCAGGGGGCACCTTCTTGCCCGAGCTTGCTGACAGCGGTAAAGCGGGGTGCAGGTCTAGAGGAGGCGTCCCCGGAGAGGGACCCCTTGGCTCCAGTCCACATGGGCACAGCTGCCACCTCTTGGCCTGTCACTCACTGTGCCAGCGCAGGAGGCCGTCTGTGCCGAAGTCACCGCAGGGTTCCCCTCAACCTCAGCCACTCTCAGGACGGGGACCGAGGTGGGACGGAGCAATGCACCCCACAAACACCCAGTGCACCTGAGGCCGGGTGGGGCCTTCCAGCTGTGAAGGTCACTGCAGAACTGCGAGGTCACAGCAAGATCGGGGCAAGGCCACAGTGCGGGTTGGGGAAGTCACAGCTGCGCCCTGAGAAGCTCTCGGGGCAGGGTGGCGTTGCCAGGCTGCTATCTCTAAGGAGGCTGGGGATGGGTTCCCAAGGCGTCCTTGCGGCTTCTGTGCGCGTCGGCGTTAGAGTTTGACGCTGCCGCCTGGGGAAGTGCGCTGGAGTCTCAGTGCGCTGCAGGCGGGCTGGGGCGCTGCTCTGCCTTCTGACAGGAGCCGAGAGCTCCGACCTGGGACACAGCTGCTGGATGCCCCTGCTCCCGTCCCAGTGCACCACCCACGCCCCAGGCGCAGTGTCCCTGTTCCCAGCGTGCCGGGCATGCCCTGTCCCTCATACAGTGCCGCTGTGCCTCAGCACAGCACCCCGTGCAAGACGCCACGCCGTCTGACGCCCCTGGGCTCGCGAGTCCTGTTGCGATCCTCAGTGTCCTCACTGTCCACGCGCGCAGGGCCACTCCCAGCTCCGTCTCCACTGCAGGGTGAGCTCTCAGGTACAGAAGCCTTGGGGCTCCGGGCTTCCCCCGGACCCTGGCACGGCCTTCTCCAGCCTCTGCATGGCCCAAGCACAGCTGCTTTGATCTGGTCAGTGCGCCTACCTGGGGCTTAGGCTAAAGATGGGGACCCCAGAGGCAGCCCCCCAATCCCAGCCCACAGCAGCAAGGAGGCACCAGAGCCCGGCCGCCCTCTCAGTCCCACGGGCGCCAGCCTTGCAAGCGCATAGCAGAGCGACCTCCAGGACTGGACCCAGCTTCATGCTGCTCGGACAGCCCTGGCCCATGAGGGGAGCTGGGGCACTGGTTCCTTTTTAGGGAGCCCAAGTCGTACTTGTGCTTCTCAACATTGTTCCGAAAATCTGGAACCCAGTCGAGAACAGTCCTGTGACCTGATCAGTGATGGGGGAAGAGGCTCGATCACCTCCTCAGTTCTGGTCATGATGCTTCTGTTTATACAGCCTGTGAGCACACAGACTCTACCAGAATCATGTACACTGACACACACTGGGGTAGCAGTTCCAAAGACCCTTCCTCTGAGCATCTCTCTGGACTTGGCCCTGGGCATGGCAGCTCGTGGTTTCCTCCTTCCCTCCTCTGAAACCTCTTGAGGTGTGGGTGGTGTGGACATGGAGAAGCAGCGGCTCCTGGCAAGTGCCAGTGCCTGACCTGGCCGTGAAAGAGCCTCTCAGATGCAGGAGGAAGTCCGTCGTCATGACTACCACATCCACTCCCAGCAGCGTCTCCAGTTCCCACGGGGCGAAGCTTCACCCAGACCAGTTCTCCAGAACTCGCTGCCACGGCCCCACGGCGGGTACTGCCCGCCTTCTCCGCCGCTGCCTTGGCTCCACTGGTCTGCTCTGGTTCCGCCCAAGTCAATCCCTAACCTTTTTCCTGGGTGGGGAGTACTGAGATGGACCCCCGGGCCTTTGCACAGGCTGTTTGTGCTTTGCGCCACACCTCAGCAGTCCAGCCCTAACCTGGATCTTCTCTTTCCCTCCCAGTCTGGTCCTATCTGAGCCCCACTACCCAGGTTTGGACAGGGCCAGGGCCATAATCCCAAATGTCAACACTCTAAAGTACTCAAAGCAAAATCCTGAAAGATCAGAATCCAAAACCTATAAAAAATTATTTAAAGACTTCTTTTTTACATTTTTTAGAAGGAAATTTGAGGAGCATAAAAACATGATAGGACACTTCATGGGTCACTTTACCTAAAAAAATCCACAAAATCAACCTATTTTTTCAAGCATAGGCCCTCAGGCATTCAGCTGACAGGCAGCTTTTACAGATAGGAGCAAATGAACCATACTGATGAAGAAGTAGGTCTGAAAGTGAAACGTACAAACATGTCACTATGGCCCAGTGGGCTCCCCAGCTGTGTAACAAAAGACATCTCTAGGGATACACCCCAATGATCTCAGCACTTGGGAGGCTGAGGCAGGAGGATTGCTGCAAGTCTGAGCTACTCGTGACACCCTGAAAGACATCTCTTCGTTACTGAAGCAGGGTAAACCTTTTTACATGCATCCAGTCCTTACAACGTCACCACTGCTGCGACGCACGTTCAAGGAGCCAAGCTCACAAAACACGCGTAAAATAAACCAGCTCTCGCTAAAAGCCTTGACACGATTTCTGCCTGCTAGACTGAGAAAGCAGCAAAGATGAAACATGTGGCACACGCGTGTGCGCACACACACACACACACACACACAAAATATGCTGCCAATGGAGCAGACTGCACTGAAAGCAAAATGAACTTTAGGAATCTAAAAAGAAAATTCAACCCATGAAACGGCGTAAGAGCCGGGCGACTTTCACCACGCAGAGCACACGTGGAAGCCTTGCGTCACCACGAAGCCGCCTTTTCCTGGTAAAGCCCGGCTTTCTCTGGAGAATACGCACACCTCCCGCTGCTCTTCTCAAGTTCTTCTCGGAGCCGAGATGCGCCGACCTGCGTCCCGTTAGGTTCTGCACTTTCCCCCGCCAGGACGCTGTGCTGTTCCGGGCGTTCCTGTCCACTCACGCTCAAAACACTCCTGGCTCCAACAGCAACACCCGGGCACAAGCGTCTCGCACGAATGTCTTCCCGTCCTACCTGCACCTAATTACTTTCCGGTCAGTCGGTTCCTTGCTGGAGTCGAGGGACAGGACACCGATGGGGACAGACACCCCACGTGGAAACTCCAGTTCCTGTTGTTCCTGCTTGGTGCGGCCGAACCACGCATCTGAGTTTTCTGTCAAACACACTGCACTCAGTGCAAAACTAACTTTCCTGGTCACACGCCAGTGCACTGTCAGCAGCCTTGAAGGCGCACATTTCCACACCAGTCCTGGTTTGCACACTCAAATGAAACCCATTTTCTCCTGCAGTCTATCAAATCTCCAATTAAGCATAGAAGTGCTTCACTCTGCCCAATTAATAACACATGAGAAGTTCTAGAATTTGGGGACCTAACAAGGGCAAGAATTGTACGCATTTCATAAAAAGTATGCGGGACCAATTTGAAAAGTAACGTCCACTAGCCAAACTGAAGCATGTGTTGGGTTTTTGGTTGTTGTTTTTGTCTTTTTTTTCTTTTGAGGAGTCTCACATTTGCTTAGACTGGACTTAAATTCAGGGACTCAAGTGATCTGCCTGTCTCAGCCTCCCAAATATCTGGGACCAGAGGTATGTGCCACCACACTTGACCGCTAGCTTTTCTGTTAGACTTCATGGCAAACAGAAAGTTTGTCTTTTTTGCAGCCCAATCCCTAAGCAAGAGCGATTCACCATTTAAAGCGCTTTGGAGCCCCTGAGGCAGTGCTGGGCAGTGCTGTCCTTGGTTCAGATGTTCACATGCCTATCTATCCTCTGGCCAAGGCCAAGGCCAAGGTCTGAAGGCCAGCGTGGCGCTCTGTGTGAAGGTGCAGGAGTCACGCAAGATGAAAAACCGGCAACTCTCCTGCTGAAACCGAGGAAATACACTAATCCCTTCCCCACGCTCGCTCGTGCTTTCTTCTCCTCCTACGCAGCCTCTATTTCCCATGGGAATTGTGGCTTTTGGCTTTCAGGTTCCGTGGGCTCCTGCAGGGTCTGTCCCCAAGCTCTCAGGGGCTCCTGTGTCAGGCTGCCCGTGTCCCTGGCCCTTGCCCACCTCATCCCTGTGGGCTCTGTGCACACACGCACGCACACACACGCACGCACGCACACGCATTCGCGCCTTGCTGGACGACGCCAGCTTGAGTTTGCACAGTGTCTGCACCGGTTCATTTTTGTCCTCTCTGCCCCCGTGGTGCCACACGGCACTTCCGTGCTGGATAAAGAAACCAGTAAATGCACGAACGGAGACACAGATCTCCAGCGCCACTCCACAGAGGCGCACGGGAGGCAAGGAGGTCAGGCGACTTCCACAGCGTTTGCAGCTGTCGTTAGAGGCTGTTAGGGAAGTGGGGGCTTCGAGGCGTCCGACCTGCAGGCCGAGGTCCAGGTTCAAATCCCACCTTCTCCTGCACTGCTGCTGATCATGGATGGGGGAACCCTCTGTGACAATAATCCCCGCTGCAGGGGCAGGGGCAGAGGCAGGATGAAAGGAGGCAGACCATGCAAACACAGCAGGCACTGGCCACACAGCAAGTGGTCCATCAGGAGCTGCAGAGGGGAGACAGACACGATGAGGAGCCAGGGGATGCCTTCCCGTTGTGTCCCCTCATTCCCCCAGGGTCGTGGGCAGAACAGAGGCGCCAGCAACTCTGGCAGCTTCCAATCCAGGTGTCCACTCTGCTACCTGGCTTTGGAGCTCCCCAGAGGAAGCGTTGCCGGCCGCTGGCATGGGAGCGCACGAACTGCTTGCTGTCTTGGCCCAGGATGCTGGCCACCAGGAGCAGCAGACTGGTGGGGGTCAGATCCCAGACACATTGCCATTGTCCCTGCCCTGCATCCCCCTGCCGCCTCCTGGGCGTGTCACACTGGTCGACGGCAGGTGTGGGTGCTGCAGGGAGCTGGTGGGCGCCAGGCCAGCTCGCTGGAGTTTCTGTTCCAGCTGACACCCATGCTGGCTGCGCTCCCCTTGGCAGGTGGCTTCCCTGGGGACACTGTTGTGGCTGATCTGGGGATGAGGGTGGGTGAGCCCTGCTTGCGAATTAGATAACACGGTGTTGGCAGACGGCACGTAAGGAGGGTCATGTTTGCACAGCAGTGACTCAGAGCTCTGCCAGGCCACCTGCCAGTGCAGCTTATCTCCTTGCCCAATCCAGCCCAGGACAGGGAGGGGACAGGGCACCCCGAATTCAAAGCAGAAGCTGACTCCGTCCTGGCAGAGGGCTCACCAGGACATTCTGGCCTCCACTCCGGGCCAGAAGAAAGGATTCTTTGCTTGGCACCTTCTTGGCCAGTCTCCCACAAGCCCTGGACAGATCACACCCAGCTGTCCCCTGGGGCAGAGGATGAAGTCACCAAGGGGCAGATTTCTTCCAGTGTGGGATGCTCTGGTGGGAGGAAATTGCAAGAAGGGGGAGCACAGGGATTTAGGGTGTCCATGGGGCCCCACACAGGGATAGGGGGTGGCCTGCCCTGCCTCCGGCTCCACTTGGAGAAGGACTGCAGACCCCGCCACCTGCTCACCTACACCAGCTCATGGTGTACAAGACCCTCACCAGCCATTGCCGCTACCACTGCAGCTTCCTGTCACCATGGACACCTGGCGGGCAGCGGCCCAAGGCAGGAAGGCCCCCCTTTCCTGCTGGCCTGGCCACCAGATCCCCAGCAGGCTCGGAGGAAGCCAGCCCTGAGGCCCAGCCCCTGGAGGTGCACTGAGGCAGGCAGTGTGTCGTGGTCCTGGCATCTGCAGCTCCACCCACAGCCACTCTTGAGTCTTCAGGAAATGTCACCCAGGCCACTATAGGATGGGAAGGCAGCTACCTGCCTGCTGGAACAGCCAGGGCCTGGGGGAAGCAGTGACCTCCCCCCCACGCACCACAGTCCCTGCAGGGCTCATGTGGGATAGGCCTGGCTCCTCCTGACTTCTCTCCTGGGCTTGTGGATGCTGTCTTCCCCTCTGTCCCCACATGGGCCTCCCTCTGTGTCCTAATCGCCTCTTCTTGTAAGGACACCAGTCAGAGTGGATTAAGGCCCAGCCCAATGATCTCATTTAACCCTAATCACCACGTTAAGGCCCTGGCTCCAATTTACAGCCAGTCTGAAGTCCTTGGGTCAGTGCTCTGGGGACACGATTCAGCCTATAGCTCACCAGGGACACTTGTCCACAAGGCCAGAAACCAGCACTGTGCCCTGGGGACCTCACCTTGCTTTCCCCGGGCAGGCTGGCCTCGCCTGACGGCAGCCTCTCACCTGGCACCTCGGGCAAGCGGGTCATGCCTGGGCCGAGTGGCATCAGGACTCAAGGGCAGAGCACGAGCCCCACCTCCTGACACTGCATTTGACCAGGGGACCTGTACTTAACGGCCTGCGAGAGGCCCAGCCTGCAGCGTGAGAAACACCAGTGCTGTTTCCCAGCGGGGTCCCCAGTCAGGGCTGGGGAGCAGCCAAAGCCCCCGCAGGAAGAGGCCGGTGGGTGTGTGTCCCAGGCCTGGCACAGAGGGCGACCAGTGTGCTCCGGGCTGGTCGGGCCAGCAGTGCGTGGACAGATGTGCGGTGCCCCAAAGGCCCAACCCCTGGTGCGCTGATGCGGCCCTGGCTCACCTCGTCCAGCTGGACACGGGGGCGATCAGATGTGTGTGTGAAGCTGGTTCCCAGGCCCAGGACAGTCCCCTGCCCCGACATGGATGTCCTCATCCCAGCAACGACGCTGAAGGTGTCTCCAGATCAGCCCTCAGCACGCTGGCGTCAGCCGCAGAACTTGGCCCAGGGGACCTGCAGCCCCCGCCTGGGGCTCTGCTGGGGGCCGCTCAGCTCCACGGAAACCACTGTAGCCTCAGCCTACAGAGGCCCAGAGGCCACCAGACCCACATCCCTGCCCACACAGTCCCAGGACGCTCTCTCCGGCTCTGTGACACAGCTGTCCTCTGCCAAGCGCCTCGTCCCTCCGAGGAGCAGACCAACTCTGGGGCTGAGCAGCTCTCGCTTCTAGAATGCTCTTCCTCTGTCTCTGGAATCTGCTGCCTGATGGGCCCTGTCCTGCCCCACACATGTTCTCCAGGAGACGCTGCCAGGCGGGGTTACCAGGATGTCACCCACCTGGTTTTGAGGGCCTGACTGGGAGAGCTGTCCCTGCCTTGTGAGGGAGCCTGGCCGACGCCCAGCTTCCTTTCCCCTCCACTGTCACTGTGGCGCGTCCTACACCTCAGGGGCACCCAGAACCATCAGCGACTACCAAGCCAGGCCTGGAGGAGGGCCGTGTGGGACTAGGACTTAGGCTTCCCGGTGGCGCCTTGCTCTCCGGAGGCTGAGTGATTCCACATAGCCACACAGCCCCGGGATGCTGGGGGGAGCCCTGGTGACCCGGCGCTCGATGAGCTCTCTGCGGACCGGGCCTCACTGTGGGAAGTGCTGCGTGCATCTGCTCACACCCAAGCCACCAAGCCAGCAGGGCACCGAGAACACCACGACGCCCTGGAGAGCAAAGGGAGGGGCGAAGTGAGGGGTGCGTCCATGGCGAGCAGAAGCCAGGTGTGAGCCTGAGGCATCCCAGCCCCCCTACCCCCGTCTGTCTGTGTCGCAGGCCACCCTGGGCACGTCAGGACCGTGGGGTGCCAGGCAGAAGGGACCACACTGTCCCCTCCACACAGCTCGGCCAATAGCTTTGCCACCCCAGGAAGGGTGTCCTGGAAGTGGGGAGGCCAGCTGCATAGACACCCAGGGACAGGCAGGACCCAAGCAAAAGTGGGCACTCCAAGCCTCATCCACGTTGTCCCCTGACCCAGGCCAGGGCAGCCCCACCTCCGGGCTCCTGCCCGCCCCATCCCTAACTTCCCTCTCCAGCCATGCTCTGCGGCTCCTCTGACCAACCCGAGTCCAGGGACCAGGGCAATGGTAACAGGGACAGGCGGCACTGCTGCCAGGTGCCACTCCCGGGCTGGAGCCAGTCTGGCCTTCCTCTGGGCCTAAGTTTCCCCACCTGGAGAACGAAAGGACTAGACTAGTTCAATAGTCCCCAAGTGTACTTATGGGTCCAGAGAGACCATGAGCCCCAGGGAAACTTTGAATTCGCCCAGCCCTTCGTGAAGATCCCTGAGCTCATTAGCATACTTTACTGAGCTCATTAGCATGTGAAGACTCCTTTAAATTCGCTTGGATCTAGTGTACGTTAAGGTCGCTAGCTGTGAAACAAGTGTGCTGATGAAATACTCAGCGCAGAACACCCTATGAAAGCTGGGACCAGCGGGCTGGGATCCCTTCTGGCATCCACCTCCAAGGTCTGCACAGAGGGCCTGCAGCCGCTGGAGGCTGTGTGCCTCTGAGCAAATTCCTCAGCCTCTCTGAGCCTCCGTTTCTCCATGGATGGAGGTAATGTTGCCTCACAGGCTTCGCTCAGGCAAGGTGCTGCAGTGGTCCAGGTGGGCTCTGTGGAGCCCCCTAACCAACAGAACAATACCCATCTCTTGCTGTCACAGTCCACTCCCAGAAGTGGCATTGAGGGCACCTGTCCCAGAGCAGAAAGGGGCTGGTGCAGGGCTGGGGGAGGCAGGATGGGGTGGGGTCTCCCCCAGCCTAAATGCCCAGGGAAGGGTGGATCCAGCTAGACTCCCACCTGAGCCAAGTCAGGAACAACCAGACTGCTGTGCTCAGACCCCAGTGCCGCTAGTCCCCCGGTGCCCACCCACTCCCCGTGAGGAGCGGCCCCTCTTCCCGCCCTGCGATGCCGTCTCCCCTCTGCTCGTCCGCAGCCCCACTGTGCAGCCAGCCGTGCCCTCTGCTGCCCCTGCCCTCCCTCCCCTCCCCGTTCCTCACCTCCTCCGCTCGGCCTGGCCTGCAGGTGCTGGCCCCCAGGGGATTGGGGACGTTGTCTTCAGGAAGTTCTCAGCAGCCAATGCAAATGAGGGCCACTCCCTGTTATTGAAGAGCGGCACAGATGTGCAGGCACAGATCTGTCTGCTCGGCGCGGCGGGACTTAATCCCCGGGCTCTCTGAGTCACCAGGGCACAGGGAGCGGGGTCTCGAGGCCAAGACTGAGCGCCCGCGAGCCAGCTCTGGATGGGCCACAGCCTGAAGCCCCAACGGGCCGGAACAGCCTCTTGGGCCTGAAGTCGGAACTCAGCCAGGGGCTCGGGCAAAGACCCACACTGGTGTTTCAGGGCCTCTGAGGCTGTGTCGAGGCTGCGCCCACGGGTACGGCAGCCCTGGGACACTTGAACACCCGTGCCGCAGACTCGGGGCTGCAATCTGGGCTCTGCGCGTGGCACCGGGGCTGCAAGGAGAGGCCTTGGTGGAGGAAGCAGATGCGGCCACCCACGGGGAGAAGCGGGTTGATCCCACCCCACGGGGGAGAAGTGGCTCCCAGGAGCCAGAGGAGGTCCGATGAGTCAGCTGGAGCGGTTCCCACAGTCCCTCCCAGGGCCTGCAGTGCGGCTTTGACGGTCACAAAAGGTGACCTCGTGCCCCACCCCCCGCCTGTCCTTGGCTGTCCCTGCCGCCTTGCGTGTGGCCCCCAAGCCCCTCTAGACCCCCTGGCCCATTCATCGCCTCTGCAGGGCTCCGCAGCTCTTCACCTGGGGAACGCCGCCACCCCAGTGTGCCCTGCCCAGAGAGACTGCCTGCGAAACTCAGGGTGCACCCCTGGGGCCCCGGGAGACCTGAAGGTCATCCTTGCGTGTCCCAGGGCTCTGAGGCCAAGTCCAGCCCTTCCGTGTGGCCTGCCGGTGCTTCCTGAGGTCCCTCCTCCAAACTGGAAACCGGGAGCCTTCCTGTCCCCATCCCAGGCCTGCAGAGCACGGCTCTGCCTTCCAGAAGCAAGCTCCGTGGGGCCAAGCGCACGAGCACGGGCATCCTGGGCTTTGCCAGCCGTGGCCTCCCCGCTTCCCTCGTCCACCAAGCTCCTCCTCTCCCTCCCACACCTGGCCTGGGTCCTGATCGCAGGAGGACTCCAGCCTGCTGGGCCTTCTGCGCCAGGGGCATCTCACCCCTCGCCAAAGCAAAAGGGCTGCGGGCGGGATGCCCAGAACCATCCAGCAGCACGGTCTTCCTGATATGGGGGCCAAGGTGCACGGAGGAGGGGCCATGTGCTTAGAAAGTGTCACGTGGCCCTGAGGGCAGGACTGCGAGCCACCGTCGGGGAGCACGAGTCCTTGCCCATCACCTGCGGGACAGCGGTGTGACACTCAAGGAAGCCCACAGGAGGAGCTCGGCACTGACCCCAGGCGTCGTGGGCTGGGGCTGGGCCTTGGAGACCACAGGCCATTGTTGTAGCCGAGAGTTTTTTTTTTTTTTTTTTTTTCTGGCACTGGGGATTGAACTCACGACCTTGCGCTTGCCAGGCAGGCGCTTAGACTGCTGAGCTAGATCCCCAGCCCTTGTCTTTTTAAGACAGGGTCTCACTGTGCCTTTCAGGCTGGCCTTGAGCTCACTTTGTAGCCCAGGCTGGTCTGGAACTCACAACGTCCTGTCTCAGCCTCCCGAGTGCTGGGATTACAGGCGTGAGCCACCACGCCCAGCATTAGCCGAAAGTTTTTGCCCCCTTGAGGACACGCGTGTCCAACGTGGGGGGACAGGGAAGCCCAGCGGGGACAGGGTGGCCTGGGGCACTTGGGCGACCTGCCCAGAGTCGCTCAGATGTGCAGTGGTGAAGTGGGGCGCAGCACCCTGACCTCTGGATGGCTCCCAGATTGCATGTGTTCTCATCCCTGATCCCAGGGTGCCCTGGACACCTGCCAACTGTCCCTGCCGTAGAGCAGCTGCCCACCCCAGCCCGGTCTCTGGCCTGCTCTGATGCCTCCAAGTCCCCTGACTGTCACTGCCCAGCTCCTGCTGGACACCCATGGCCACCTCCGGGCGCCATTGCACCCCCTGCTCACTTGCTGGGTTGCGCCCTCCCCACTGCCACTCACTGCTCCTCAGGGAGGACCCGGCCCCCTGAGTGCTGCTCTCTGCCCCACTCTGCTCCTCTTCTCCTGCCTTGTGACCCGCTGGCGGGGACAGGCAGGGTGGGTGCCCACCCGGCACAGCCCCGAGTGACCCAGCACGGGCTCCCCACGCAGCAGGCGGCTGGTGTTCACAGGCTCAGGGACAGTTTGACACATGAGCCTTTCGGGGCTGGCCGGACAGGAGGAAGAGTGGAGCCAGGACAGACTGCGCTGCCCCCACCCTGCTGCAGGCCAAAGCGCAGCCAGGCCAGGCCACGGACTGACCCCAGACCTCCAGACCGGCGCAGCCCTGCGCCCTGACCTGTGTGTCCCTGGGAGAGGGAGGGTGGGTGCTTCCACAGAGTCAGCCGGTGAGGGATGACCGTGAGCAGGACCCCGGGCCCGGCGAGCCATGGGCCATGCTGCCTGCAGACAGGCTGCTCGGCAGGGGTCAGGCAGGAGTGCTCGCAGCGGGGGAGCGAGGGGGAGGGCGCAGCCATGCTCCACCTGGAGCTCCAGCAGCGCAGGCGCGGGGAGTCAGGGCGGGGGGAGACGTGGACCCTGCAGGCTGGTGGCTGCGTGAGAACCAGCTCCCCGCGTGGCAATGCCCCCTCCTCCTCTGCCCAATCTGCATCACGGGGACAGGCCAGCATCTGGCCACCACCCTTTACGAACCTGGCACTGCTGGCACCCTGCTGCACTCCTGCTTGGCGCTCACGAAGGACACGGGAAGGGAGGGTGGGCTGGCTCCTTGCCTGTCCCACTGTCCCCTGAGCTGACACTTTGTGCAGGGTCAACACCATCTGCCTGACTCTGCACCGCGAGTCACCGGTGTGAGCGCTGCCTGGACCTTCCCCAGTCAGCTGCATGCTCCCAGTCCCATTTTCATGCCCTCGTTGCCTTCCTAAGGAGTTCGAAATAGAAACAGCAGAAAGCTCAGGCAAAGTAAGCCTTGAAAACAGGAGTTAGAAGGCAAAACTCAAGCAAGGACTGGGATAATCAGAGAAAATGGGATAAGTATGCTATGGCCACGATGCCACAAACAACGCTCTGAGCTCCCCAAAGCCAAGGTAAGAAGGGAAATGTGGCACTCTCCCAGCTTTCAGAGCTGACAGAGAGTGAGCGACACAGAGGCAGGCGCAGAGGCCAGGCTCCGCTGAGCCTCGCACTGTGCCGCCCTCTGTGCCTGCAGGCTGCTCCGTCACAGAGGCAGTGACAGCTCTGGGGAACAAGCTCGCACACTACCAGCAGCAGTTCACCAGCAGGCACCTGCTGGCCCTCTGCGACTACTTCCACAACACCTTCCTCCGCCACTACCGGCTCTACCAGTACGTCCTGGGCCAGGACCAGGCCGTCCACCTGACCGTCACCCACCTGGAGGTGTGCACGCCGCCCCGGCCCCTGCCACTGGCCCAGGGCACGCACAGGGACACGTGGGAACACGAGCAGCAGGTGGCTGCACTGGGGGCGGCCGAGGAGCAGAAACGCAAGGACGCGCGGCTGCTGAGGGAGACACTGCATGCGGAGGAGGCGCGGCTGCTGGAGCAGACGTTTGCACGCGCAGGGGCCCAGGGCACTGAGGGGACACAGCCGAGCCAGGGCCTGTGCAGAGAGGTGAGCCCCTCCCACTGTCCCCAGGCTGTGTGCATGTGTCTGGTATCTTCCATGGGCTCTGGTGGACTTTGTCACACAACGTCCCTGCCGGCCAGAATCCAGGTCTCTGCTTTAGTGATGGGGAGATGAGGCCCAGAGGGCTCAGTTTGCCAAAAGTCACCAAGCTGAGTTTACAGTTGCTCTCAGGTCCCCTGCTCCTGAGACGGGCACAGCCTGTCCTCCTGTGTGGCAGCTCCAGGACACCCGGGGACACCAGGAGCCTGAGGGAGGTGGCAGAAGGGTCTCGTGCCAGCATGGTGGCTGGAGGCAGAGGCTGCCAGGGTTGGTGAAGCCATTTCCTGTCCCCTCTTCAAAGCCCCTGGAGGACTTGGGGATGTGGGAATGGGGCAGTGGCCAGCAGAGCTCACAGAGAGCAGAAAGTGGAGCGCGTCGTGTGCAAGCTCGGCTGAGGGCTTAGGCACACACGGCACCACAGATGGGGCAACTGCTACCCGGGACCCGAAGGGAAGAAGGTCGGGAGCAGCGACTGGACCTCGAAACACAAGTCGCAGCTGTGGAAGAGGATGGGGGACAGGAAGTGTGGCTGTGTCCCCCCATGTCCCCCCCATGTCCCTGCAGGCGCTGGAGCACCTCGTCCGTGAGGCCGTCTGCATCCAGATCCATAGCCTGGGGCAGCAGCTGCAGCACGAGGTCCAGGCCGCTTTTGCCATCCTGGACCTGCGGCTCCAGAGGCAGCTGCTGCGCCTCAGTGCGCCCCAGCCCTTCCCGCCCCTCGGCCCAGGCCAGCTGGGCCCAGAGGACTCCGCCAAGTCCCCCAGGGGCCACCGAGGGAAGAAAGCCAGGGCTAAGTAGCCTGAGCCCCAGTGACTGGGAGGGGAGCTCTGGGGCGCACTCAGCACCCCACTGATCAGAAATTACAGCAACGAAAAGAACGGAGCCACATGTGCCTCAGTCTGTCTCGGGCACCATCTCACACCCTCGCGGCCAGGTGTGCACCACATGCGGGGTTCGGGCCTGCCCTCCTCGGTGATCAGAGGCACGCTCTGGGGACCAGCAGGGGTTCAAGCAGGGAAGAGTCCCGGGGACCTCAGCCCCCGGCTGGCAGAACCCCTGGCCCCAGGAAGCTCAAGCCCAAGATCGGGGCCTCTCCTGAGCCTCCACCCCGTGGCCACCGGACCTCTGCCAACAGCTGCACGAGGGCCGTAGCTGCCACTCCCAGTGATGGCAGCCCCAAACCAGGGCCACGAGGGCCTTATGCACTGCAGCTTCCCAAGCAAGCCAGAGAGGGAGGCGCTCCGTCTGGCTGGGACAGCTTCGGCCTGGCCTCTCTCCCCCACTACGGGCCCCCGCATTCCCACGCCTACCCTCAGGACCCAGAGGGCTGAGCCCTTTGCCCCAGGCCCTTCAGACCCAGAGCTGGCCCTGCCCTGCCCCTCTTCCACCCTCTCTCTGGTCACCCACTTGTATGAGGGACCCAACCTGGTCTGGTTTATGCACTTAGCACCAGCAGAGCCACCCGAGGGTGCAGGGAGAAATCCATTCCTACGGTGCCACCCTCAGAGCTGTGCCCCCCACCTCGAAGGGCTGGGGTCTGAGCAAGGGTTTCAGCTGCACAGCGGATGTGATGTTAGGGAACGACGCAGGGTGTGGGAAGACTGACTGACTGACTGACTGACTGACTGAACCAGGAATGTAAGGAAAAACTGACCTGCCTCTGCCCTAGAGGCATGGGCTTACCACGCTGACTGACTTCAAGACCAGCAGAGGAGCTCTGTGGCAAGGCTACGGTCAGCGGCTGGGCGACTCCAGGAAAACCCTAGCTGGGACACTGAGCCGCGGTCCAGTGGGCCCCAAGCCAGTGCAGTGCCCACCCAGGCCTTGCGCTGTGGGAAGATGAGGACCATGAAGAGGACAGCTGCTCTGCCAGCGTTAGCCTGGGGCACGCAGGGGAGCCCAATGATAGAGTCATGTGTTCTGGTTTCCCACACGGCCACATCCTGGCGATGCTGCTGCCCCTGAGCTGGGCCTGCTTTAGCTCGTGTGGCCCCAGCCATGCCTCTGTTGAGTGGAGGGCAATGAAGATGGAGGGGAGGGGACAGCTTCTCCAGCACTGAGCGTGGGGTGTACACCCCTCTTGGCATGACAGCTCTTGGGGACCCCTGGGGCCAAGCCCGGGGCCCTCCCTGGGAAGCGAGACGCATGCAGCCACAGCAGCTGAGGACAGCCAGCCCTCCCCTGGCTGGGGCCGAGAGGAGGATCCGGCACCGCTGCTTGTGTGGCCGGGAGGGACGGGACATAGAGCAGGACGAGCGGGGAGCACACAGCAGGCACAGGGCTGCAGGAACTCAGCGCTCACACTTGCATTGTGAGCCCCCCTGCTGATCTGTTTGTCCCCCCACCCCATTATTTAATAAACCCTTTGGTGGCAATGAGTTTGAAGAGGAGAAATGAGCCCGAATAGTGAGAGTGAAATATCCCGACCTTTTCTTCTACAACAAGGGAAATGTGCGCAACACGAGCATCAGCTGTGTCCCCGGCTGTGGAATAGGAAGGCACCCAGAAGTCCGAGCGTCACAGGAAACTCACTTGCAGTCACAGGCCACAGCACCGCCCAGTCGGGACTGTGATCCTTCTGGAAGCCGCTGCTGTGTTGCAGGCGGAACATCTCCCAATGTTAGTAATTCTATCAGAAATTTCCCCCAAACCTTCAACACTAAAGGCAAAAGTACTTGCTTTCGAGGTGATAACACCAATATAAACACCTACATATCTTAGAGCCTCAGTAAAAGCAACATTCTCTTTATATTAAACAAAAAACAAAACAAACAAAAAACACCCACAGGAATCCATGGAGCTGGAGTGTGTAGAGTTGGTGGCGGGCGACACGGAAGTTGTTCGTGTACCGGGGGACACACAGAAAATAGAAACGAGGATGGAAGTCGGGGGGGGGGGCGGGAAGGCGGCGACCAACCTCAACAGCAGCGCCGGCTCCTCCCGCGAAGGTGCTGGGTATGGGAAGACCTGATGCTCACACATTTGCGTCACGTGCACCAACTGCCCGATCGCGTGCACCACACACTGCTGGGCACCGGGCTGGGTCCCCAGACCAACCAGCAATTAAACAAGATCCTCCTTGATGGGTTGCGCCATACGAAGGCCATAGCTGGTATGTAGACCTCCAGGAACCTTTGAGTGCAAGTAACTTCACTTCCAAGCATATTAAGTGCCAACTGTACGCAGCACAGAGAAAAGACAGCTAGAGCCCCACGGAGGGCAAGATCTGGCTGTCCTTTCTCCTGGGGGGTCCCAGCTACCCTGCCCCCTTCCCTGACCAATGGGTGAGCTCCTTCCCTGAGTGGGCCACAGTCATCGGCCCCAGCGATTGGACCAGACATAGGCATGTGACTCAAACTGGACCAATCACAATGCATCATCCTCACCCCATGTGCCACACCTCATCATGATGGCCAATCGAGGGACTTTTCTCCTGAAATCTTTTCCAATCACTTCCCTTTGGTCCTGAGGCTCTAAGGATTCTAGGAAGTCAGAGCAACCTGTAGTGGGGCTGCCAGCCTGAAAGAAGGAAGACAGGAGGCAAAGAGAAGCAAGGGAGTGAGAGGGAGGAGAGACTGAGAGACCGGGCCCTTAATCCAGCCGCCCCAGGCAGCACCACCCTGCCAGGCAGTGGTTTGGTTACTGAGCCAACATGCAACGCCCACTATTTGACTGAGGTCACTGAGATGGGAGGGCGGGGACGGCTTCAATGAGATGAGGAAACTGAGGCCCGGGCAGGTGGAACGATTGCACAAGGTCACTTGACTAACACAGGGCAAAGCTGTGACAGAAGCAGCCAAACCTCCAACCCGTCCAGGCCATGGCTCTTCTCCTGTCCCCTCCCTGCCTCGCAGGGCGTGCCTCTGAGGCGAGCACCCCCCGCCCAGGAGCCTCAGCCCCTCCAGTCCCAGGCTCTGAGAGAGACCGCAGCATCTACTCTAGGTCGATTTCTCTCCAGGCTGGGCAGGGCTGCTGCCCTCAAAGCAGAAGGCCAGGTCACATCCGCCAGGGGCGTCCCCCACCAGAGCTCCTCAGCGTGGCCTGTGAGCCATCCAGCAAAGGACCAAAGTCCTCCTGATGTGTTTTGTAAAGCTCTCCAGAGTTCTCTTGCTCTTATCCAAAAGGGCACACAGGTAGTGACAGCAGCCACATTTGTGAAAGGAGGAGTGAGGTGGCCCCTGCCTGCCCTGCACCCTGCGCCGTCACAGTTCCATGGCGCACGGGGCACCATGGGGACCGGGGCCCAGGCCTTTGAAGCTGGACCAGGCCCCGACTGCTCGGCACTGTGCGATGCGGCCCCACTGGTCCTGCGGGGTCTCACTTCCTCCCCACGCACCGAGTCTTACAAATGAGCCTTGGCGGAGACCTCGCTGCCTCTCCAGCGGAGTGAGGAGCTGTCAGTCAGTCAGGCAGAGCCCCCAGGACTCCGCGAGAAGCACTGCCGTGGGCCAGCCAGGGCCACGCGGGACGTCTTGGGTGTGGGGCCGGCTTGTGGGGCAGTGTGAACTCGTGGGCGCGGTATCTCTAGGGCTGGCTGGCAGAACCTGATGGGTGTAGAACTTTGGGGGGTCTGGCACTCCCATTTCTAAAAAGGGACCCAGAGACCAGGGCGCCTGTCCCGAAGCTGCCTGCTCTTAGCAGGGCCTGCTGCTGACTTCCGTGTCCTCCACCAGGCCTGACTTGGTGCACGGAGACAGGGAGTTCCCGCCCTGCATAGCCACAGTCTGGCAGGGCAGAGGGGGACACACAGGATGGTGTCCCCCAAAGCCCTGCAGAGCAGCAGGCCCAGGCACCCCAGGGCCTTTGCCTCTCCCTCCCAGGAAGAGATGTTTCTGCCCCAGCATGACAGCACCCAGGGCTGGTTCCCAGCACCCGGGGCAGCCGAGCCAAGCTGCTGAGTCACCCTCGGCCCCCTGTCGAGTCACTTCCCTCCTGGGCACCTGGGGGGAGGGGAATGAAAGTGGCCATCCCTGGGTCCTGGCCACCTGGGTGGGGCCCAGATCCCCAGGCAGCCTTTCCCAGCAGGGCTGACTGGGGCTGCCTGGGGGGAGGGCCCGGATGACACGGGGAGCCGGGACAGGACCTTTGACAGAGGGCCAGGGCGGCCTGCACCGCCCTCCCCAGATGGCCAGCGCAGGACAGTGCTGTGCTCAAAGCTGTGGCTCCCATTTAGGGCAAAACTGAGGGCGGGGGTGGGAGCTGCAGAAAGGTCCCTGCAGGACACCCAGTAGCCACTGGGAGCCACTCGCGGATACAGAAGGACATGCAGGCCACATGCTCACTTTTTTGAAAGGCAAGTTTCCCAAACAATGCACCCCCGATATTTAAAGGAAATGTAAATGCTTCTGTGGGCACAGACACGGATCTAGGAGGAGCAGCCTAGAAGGGACCCAAGGAAGCCGTAACAGAGCGTCCTCACGCAGCTCACTGCGTCTCTCCCCCTCTCCGCTCCGTGGCTCCGTACTCCCCGGTTCCCACTTGGGTGCTCCCTTAGGTAAATTACGACACAAGAGTTTGTAACTGGGCCTGGAAAAGGTGTCACTATGAAGGGGCAGCCAACGCTACCATCCGCGCCCAGCCCCCTCGATCTGCCCCAGGAGCTCTGGTGACCCGCGTGTGTCCCCGGGTGACACCCATGCTCTCCCTCTCCATGTGCTGCTGAGGAAAGTATTCTAAATTGTTTTGGCTCCTGACTGGTGGCCCAGGGTAGGGTATGGACACAGCCTAGGAAATGGCAAGAATCCAGGGGACAATTAAATTTTTCTAGGATCAACAAGAGCTGACGATATCGGGAATTTCTTTCTCCTCTCCTGAGCTATTCCCACTACTTCTGTTTATGACCATCACCTGCAACCTCCTGACTAATTTGGTGCCAATTTACAGGGAAACTGAGGCACAGAGAAATGATGCCACTGGTGTAGCA
>RJWT010010155.1:0-24466 GCA_004365215.1 Cuniculus paca | reverse complement strand
GTTCAGAGTCACATGGGTGAATTTTGTGTTATCTCCCTAATATAACAAACTAAAGGAGTTAGTGGGATCCAAAATGCACAATACATATTGTGAAAGTTGAAGGGGTGGAATTATCTAAAAAGGGAAGGAAGTGGTCACTGTTAATCTATTATTATGATTTGAAACTCATATTGTCTTCATTGTTCTGATTAGTTTCATTTTATTCCAATTTGTTTGACTTTATTATACTTGATGGCATAGACAGCTATTTTAAAGATAAATATATAATTGCAGCCATCAAGGATGTCCAATTATCTTGTTTAGAAACCCTGTATTGCTTTCATTGTTTTGTTTTGATTGATTTTACTCTATTCTGTGTTGATTATAGTATGTCTGAAGGTGTAGGCAGCTATTCTGAAGATAACAAACATCATGGTAGCCACTGCTGATTTACTAGTATCTGGAACTTCTGTATAGCTTACATTGTTCTGCTTTGTTTGTTTTGTTTTTGCTTTTGTTTTACTGTTTTAGTTTGTTGTATTTTGTTTGATTTTACTCATCCCTGATGGTATGGGCAGGTATATTGCAGATAACAAGAGGCATTATGGTAGCCATTATCAATTGCTTTTTACCCTGTTTAGAAGTCATGTACCATGTTCATTGTTTTGCTGTGATTGGCTCTACTCTGTTTTATTTTGTTTGGTTGTATTTTTTTCAAAATTAAAAAAAAAAGTAAATCAGATAGTCCCCCAAAATATAGCTTGATGGTGAAGTAAAACACTTGTTGCACAAGAAATCAGAGTGAGGGCCGGGGATTTAGTTCAGTGACATAAGCACCTGCCTGGCAAGCATGAGGTCGTGAGTTCAATCCCCGGCACCAAAAAAAAAAAAAAAAAAAAAGAGAAAAATCAGAGTAGGTAGGACCTAACCCAGCTCTGCCAATAACTTACTAGAGATTTCTGACATATAACAATCACTCAGATTGCCAGTTTTCCTCATCTGTGAAAAAACATGATTTCAAGATCCAAAGTCAATTCATGCTCTAAAACAGTAATTGTTTTAAGTTTTGTGACACTTAACTGTAGACTATAATAACTCATACCTTACTTTCCAAAGGCCTTAAATAGGAATCTTAATGATACTTAAATGACAATTTTGCTTTAAAACCTTGTGCCCCAAAATAACCCTTTAACATCTCTAGCAGGAAATATAATCTTTTAAAATAAATAAATCAAATTTCTAAGGCTAACTACATAAAATTCAAAATACCTGGTCTGGCATTTGGGTTACTTAGCATCTCACCCCAACTTGGCTTCCCAACTTTTCATCTCCAGTGATTCCCTTTCCAGTTCCCAAAGCCACAAACTAAACATGCTTTTCTTAAGTACACCAAAGTCTTCACATCACTAGGTTTTTAGTTTACGCTATTTATCTTTAGGCTGTTCTCATCTCCAGTGTCCTACTAATCTTTGAAGCTAGAGGCCATCTAATTAATCAGCCAAACTAGAAAAGAGGATGTTTACTGCATGAGATGTTGGGAGCAGTAGAGACTGGGGCTGCTGAGCAGAATGAACACATGAGGCCCTATACAAAGCCCAAATTAAATGCATATGTACTAGATAAAAATAAACTCTCTTGGCCCCAAACCTCTATCATATTCTAAATTTGTCTCTTTTCTCTGATCATTTTTGCCACACATGTGAGCCATGTATAGGACGGCTTTATCTCCCTACCCAAACTGAGGCATGAAATGATTCAATATTATATTCTCCTTAATGTCTAGCACATAGTAGGTTCTCAATAAATGTCTGATGAATAAATTATTTCCTAAGTACAGTTAACTCCAGAACACAAAATTAAATTCTTTCAAATTAGCGTATGCCTTTTCTAAACCAACACAACACAGTTCACGCAGAGAAGAACCACACTCCTTGATCACATCGGAGATCTGTCTCCCTCGGAGATATACCATGTCCACAAACTGGGATGGTTTGTTCCAGTGTGAAACTCCCATGATGCAGCTGACAAATTCACATATGATATCACATGGGCTGGGACAAAAGTCATGTAACTCCTTGGTGCCTTGTTGACAATATATCTGAACTCTGGTACAAGATCTATGGAGAGTACTGTGCTTCAAATTTGTGAAGAAGTATTTCAGAAGCCCTATCCACTTTAGGAGATTTCTAGATTTCAGAACAGAAGGTTGAGAGATCCCTTATGATCCAAGAAGCTTTTGACTTCTCTGGAGCCCAAAGAATTTTATCTGTATCCTTTGTAAATTGCTACTTTCTAATTATGTGTTCTTGACAACTGTAGGTCCATATCTGTAATCATTGATCTCTGTATCTTGCAGGGTACACAGAATAACACACATCATATGCACTCAATAAATATCTATTGAATTAATTTTTAAAATCAAGTAAATGACTAGAGATATTATACCAACTGAAATAAGAACCTCCAGTCCTGCTGAAGTATGCTTCAAATATACACCAATTTAGGCTGTTTCAGTCACATATCCTTGTGATGTAAAAAAATCCTCTGACATAAATTCAAGTCTATTTTACAAAATATTACAGTTCATAAAAATGAAAAGTACTGCCCAGAGTGAGCTGTAGGAACAGAACCCACTCTTGAGTTGAGACAATCTGTTCACCAGGACTACAGTATCTTGGTCCATGCAGGAACAACGCAATGAGCTTGACAGATACAGTATTTATATGAAGAAAGTATTTCGAAGTTCGCATTCTTATCCCTGAATGGTATGAAGAACAATATTTAAGTGTCCCAAATGCCTTATCCAGTTCTAGTACTTTACTGAAAACAGGAAGGGAAGATTTTTTAAAAATTCACAAAACCCCTATTAGCTGCTTCTTTCAGCCGCTAATATAGATAAACCAGCTATATTAGGGAAGAAAGGAGGACATAAATGAGAGAAAAAAAGAATTTAACATACTAGAAAGCAGAAGTACAAAAACTGCTTTATTCTAGGAAGCTGAGACAAGAGGATTACAAGTTCAAGCCCAGCCTGGAAAACTTAGCAACTCTGTGAGATCTTGTCTCAAAATAAAAAAATTGAAAATGGACTGATGTAGCTCATTGTAAAGGCCTGGGGTTTAATTCCCAGTATTGAATGAAAAAGTACAAATCTTTAATTTTTACATTTTCACTACTAACACAAAATCCTAGTTTACTAAATTAAATGCAGATACTAAAAGTGTCATTATATCACAGTAGCATTCATCATTGCAAAGACATTAAATATACTACCTAAAAATATCAAGTTACTTGGGGGACACACTTGAGGATAAATGAGGCATCTGGAATATTCAACTGTATGGACTCTTTTACTAAAACAGAAAGTCTTAAAAGCTGAAAAAAGCACTTTTAAAAAACCAAACACATGATATACCAAAGTATACAATATTCAAATTTCACAATATAGGATTTGAACAAAAAATTTTAAAGTTGTTCTTTATACCACTTTTCAGGTTCCTTCACTACTTATGCAGTGTCTACATTCTTTATAACAGTAATTAAATTTAAACCTCAACAGGCTTCATTCCTACTTGCCATGAATCTGAAAACATGAGAAGTATGTAGCATTTATATAACAGGAAACATCTAAAAGCATTCTGCTGAGATTTCCTTCCCCCACGCCCCCTTCCACACCCATTCCTTAAACTGCCTTCAAAAGGCCTGCTGTGTTCTTTAAAAATCAAACATTAGTTACTAATAGAAATAGTGCACCTTTCCTTAGTGTGTTTGGACACCACATCTCCCCTAAGTTGTATTTAGCCTGACTTGAACAGTTTCTCAAGCCTAGCACCTGATCCTTAATGCTCAAATATTTTAATACCATGCAAGTCAAATATGCTTTTCTGTTGTTATCAGGGTGGAATTTAGGAGGAAAAGAAAAAAAGCTTACCAACTCGGCTTTCCATTCTCCACATACCAAACCCTGATCAAGAGGCCCTTCCAACATTTGACTTGAATATGGCTCTAACACTCAAGTCAGAAGAGCCCTTTCACCTCTTTCCACCCTCTCTAACCCCCTCTCTGACTTAGCCTCAAATCAACTTTGTCCAGCCAGTCTGAATTCCTATGGGCTTTTACCCAGTAAGTTTAAGACTCTGAAACAAATAGAATGTGAAGTGCACAGACCCAGCAGTGTTTGTAGTATGTTAGAGGTAAAGAATCTTCATAATGCATTTAAATGAGTCTAACACTTATTTATTATTAGTACCTATGCAACAACACCTGGTAACAGTTACTAGTGTTTTGTTTTTTGAGATAGGGTCTCTCTGTGTAGCTTGGGCTGGCCTTGAACTCACCATGTAGCCAAGGCTGTCCTTGAACTAGGCAGTAACCATTATTGGTGTCTGATTTATTAAACACTCAAAATGTACTTTTTAGATATAGTCAGTCATGAAAAATCACTACAGTAAGAGAACATGGTCATCACCATACCAGAGGCAGTAATATGAAACTGGCATACAGTCAGCTATGATTTATCTGGCCTTTCAAAACCATATGCCCATTTCTCCAGAAGCCAATCTATATCCAGGAATACCCACAAGGTCTGCCTATATACCAAGAAGTATTCTCATAGGTCAGTCAAGCTGGGCCAAACCCGATCCCTTCCAGGATCTACCTTCACAAGAAAGCACCTGCTTCTTTGCTGGTCCCAAAGCTAGCACATAGCGCATTCTTCTCCAACAATGTGGACTGACTTAAGAGTTTCCCAAGATACTACTGGTTTAAAAACAAACACATCTCTAAGCTGGTGCTAATTTCCTTTGAAGAGTAATTCCAGCTAGGTACAGTGGTACATGCCTGTAGCCCCAGCTATTTTGGAAGCTGAGGAAGGACTGTCACTTAAACTCAGGAGTTCAAGGCCAAGCTGGCCAACATAATGAGATCCCTTTCAAAAAAAAGTAAAACCACATAATGTAGCACTTGTCTGCACTAAGTCATAATATTTTCCCAGTAAAGTAACTGTGAACTTAAGATGGTGCAATCTTGGAATTAGAGCAAAAGTGAATCTTTTACATGTACCCTCTTAATTGCTGCTCATAGAAATTATTTTGTTCAAACTGAAAGATAGAATTTTAATTTCAGTTCCATTTTCTCATTATCCTCAAAAACTCTAAAAGTACCATTTTGTTAAATTGAGTCAATCCCAACTGAATAGAGTAATTCAGGAACTCAGCTCAATTGTCCATAGGAACACTAATTTCATTTCATCTAAAATTAATACAACCTGGAACACTAAAACAAGCCACTCCCACTAATCATGCCACTTTACTTGATGATTCAATTCTATCTATAATTAAGGTATAAAATTACAAGGCACTCAAAAGCTAGATCACATATTACTTTTTTATTATGACCTAGAAAATATCATCTCTTGAAAAAATTGAAATCAAAATTAATTTTAATAACTTTCAGCATCATCCATATACAATAAAACACTCAAGACAAGGGTGCTTCCAAAATAATTTAGCAATGACCTATAACTTTGGTGAAGTCAAACAATTAAAACAAAAAATAATAGAGGATATACAGACAGATTCTAATTTATACTAGGGCTGTGCTCCTAAAGCTCCTTTGTAAGTTAGCTCTTCGGTGCTCAGCTTACACATTTGCGTAGGTCCCCAAATCAGGCCCCAGAAGTCTCTGAATCTCACAATTTACCTAACTGAAGTTCTCTGCATCCTCCCTATCACAAGACAAGTTTTGTTTTGTTTTGTTTTGTACTAGAAGGATTTGTTATTGTGTTCTTACTACTCCCTGCAGCTGTGGGGTCTGGACCTCTCCTTTGGTGATGAAACAAGATTCCCCAGCTCCACTCTGCTAGTGGATGGTGGCTCCTGCAGCCTTGGGCAGGGGCGAACTAGCAGTGTGGAGTATAAACCAGTCAGTAAGAAGCTCCAGCCAGTCACTGTCACCTTCTTGCACATTCTGAGTACACATGCCTCCTAAAACACTTATTTTCTAATTTCTCTGTGGTCACGTGGATGAGTTTTCCTGCTTCTTGTTCACATTTCCCGCTTCTTCATACCTTCCAGAGGTTTTTCTCCTTGGTGGATTCATTTTCCTTTTTGCTTTATCTTATATTTGCCCCTAATACAAATCATCATGGTATTTTAAGGCTTATTACTGCTAGGCCACTTGAGTAAAAGAGTTCCTTCCTCTGAAGTCATCTCATTCCACTAAGGCACTCTGGAAAAGAACAAAAATTGAACACAGAAAATAAAGTGACATCTTGAAATACTAGAGAAAGATGAATAATTTGAAAAGGCAAAGACCTTGATAGGACTTTGAGAGTGTGAATGAGAGCCTAACACATGCTCTAGAAACCAAAAAGGCACTAAACAGACCCAAAAAAAAGATCATGGCACCCTGGAAGGGAAGGAGGGGCCTGTACCGGGGCAGGGGTTAGGGGACGAGAAAGACAGTTGGGTAAGATGATAATGTAGTTTCTGATGAATCAAAGAATCTAAAGCCCCACAAATAAAACCTGCTGTGAAGTCTGCAGATCAGAAACATATCTAGGGAAAACATCAGTCACTGGGAAATGAGAACACTGTGCCATGTCACATGATGGGTAGCACGCAATTGTTAACAGGGAATACTAACAAGAAGTCTAGAAAATTGCTAGATAAAGACAACAGAACAATTGATATTGACTGCTGAAGGAAAGTAATGGCAATGGAAGGTAAAGAAAGTTTATTTTTAATAAAGGCAATCGAATGTACAAGAGGAAACTGCAAAGTGATTTTAATACCTAATAAAAAAGGCTATAATTGCTCTATGACATTTGGGGACCTTTATTAAAATATTAAAAACTCTACAAATGCATAGGAAAGTGAAAAAATTCATACTAGTATCCATTTTGTATACTTTAATATAAAACGTTAGAAGCATTAAGAATGTTTATTTCTTTGTAAAAAAAAATTATCAAGAGTACTTTGAACAACTCTTCATGCTGTAGAGTAAAACTACATTAGGGAAAGATCATTTTGTCTGTACACAGGCAAACTGCAATAGTCCTAAATTTGGATTAGCAAGTTATCCTTTGTGCTCAAGGTCAGAAATTTTCACTAGTAGTTCTGTCTAAAATGAATATATTTGACAGGGTCATTTCCTCTGGGACATCTACATCCTTCTTCACTCAAGCTGAAAACTATACCTTCACTAAATTCCTATACGTACATAGTCTCTGGAATGGTAGCAATGTCAACATTTGCTTGGTCAATTATTTCTTTTATAATTCTGTTTATGATCAATTCAAATCTGGCAAGGTTATTTGTGTAGTAGGGTAAAGGTTTCTTTTATACTGTACACATATTACTGGTACTTGCTACTATGATGCTTGAAGTTGTTTTCTGATACATCCTATATAGCATGTTTCTTCCAAAATTCAGTTAGAAAAATGCACAATTCTAGTTGTAACATCAATAAGCTGTCTTAAAGTCCATCTAAGACAATAGGTTTTAAAAGCTGAAACAGTTCCTAAGTTTGAAGAAGTTGCATTTGCTAATAAAAAGCAAATTTCCCATTGACATACACCTATGATCTCGGCTAAGGGGAGGCAGGAAGATCCCAAGTTTGAGGCCAGCCTGGGCAGCTTACTGAGTCTCAAAATAAAAAAATAAAAAACGGGTGGGGATACAGCTCACTGGTACACCCGAGTTCAATCCTTAGTACTACCAAAACAATAAATAAATAAATAAATAAATAAATAAATAAATAAATAAATAAACAAATAAGCAAGCAAGAAGATAGTCATTTAGTTTATTCAAGTCTCCAAGAGAATTAGTGTGACAAAAAACAAAGAACACAAGAAACTGAAAAGTCACAAATAACATTATCACATCATATTACAATCTGAAGTCAGAAATTAGTAGTAAACTTGAAAAGTGGTCAGGGTCCATAAATCAGTATGAAAATCCTGATTTAAATCAACTTCTCCAGGTAAAACAGAGAAAAGTTGAATCAGCCTCTACTCACTGGGTGTCCCTGGGCCAATGACCCCGTATATGTTCTGTATTGGCAACACAGATCAAGTGAAAAGCTGGCTACATGACATTTTTTAAAGTGCATCTTGTTACTTTCAAGAGCACATAGTCCAACCAATTGCTAACAGAAGAAAGCATAATGGAGTAACTCTTAAATATCACTTCATTCCAAATCGGCCATCTTCACAGGTCCCACTGTCCTCTCCAGATCATTATAGCACTTCGTAAACGAGTGTCCCTCCCTGCAATCACTCTCCTTTGCAATCTCTCCAGCAATATTCTTCCACATTTTTCCGTGTGTTATTCCTTTATCAAAACCCTTCAAATGATATTTGTAACAAAGAATAAGACTCAAATATCTTACCCTCAACAGCCAAGGTCTCTTAATACCTGGACCCTGGCTTCTTTTTCAAAATTGTTCTCCAACCTCCCTTTGCCAAAACTAGCCACCATGTCTGTCTCTTCACCTGATGTACCCCTAGCACTTTGCCTGATGATCCTCAAAGCCCAGGGTGGGGTGTGCTGACTCCATGAAACAGGTCCTTACCACCTCAACCATGTCTTTCTCCTTAGAAGACAGAGAAATTAGGGGCCGGGGATCTAGCTCAGTGGTCTAAGCACCTACCTGGCAAGCATGAGGTCATGAGTTCAATCCCCGATGCCGCAAAAAAAAAAGAAGATAGAGAAATTGGAACTTGTGAAAGATACATACATACATGCTTAAATACATCCAAAAACCCCACCAAGTCCTAAATTTTCTCTTTATACTTAGATGTCAGTCATCTTAACTACTGCCCATCTCTCCATTCTTTTGACTGCCACTTTTTCCACATGCTTTAGCACATGCCTATTACAGTACAGTGGGATAGAGCACAGAAATATCAAAAGAACCAAAGTTCTTAAAAAAGCATAAGAGCAAAAGTAGTGCTGGTAGTATAGTTAATACTGATGGGACTGGTACCCACTGCGGGGTATGGGCTTCGAGCACACTGGCACTGGCAGTATCATGTATCTCCTGTCCTTGTTGGGTCCACAGCTGAGGGAAGGCTGCTAGTTATCAAATAATCCCATTACAGAAGAATGTGCTTCATCCTAAGGCAGTCCAAAATATTAAAAATTATAGTTAGGTAGCACCAAACTAGCAAAATTTTGCAACACATGAATAGGGGTAAGTTCTCTATGGAGGATGTTAATAATTTATTATACAAATGGAGAGCCTGCTGGTAAACACAGAAATCCAACCCTGGGAAAACTGAAGGTTGTACCTGATCCTTCTCTCCTCTTTACTGGGATAAGTGCTTCAGGTCATTTCAAGATACTCCAGGGAACTGAGGTATAATCTTCAAGAATGGCACATAACTCAAATATTCAGTTTTACACTTCAAGATAATCACAGTAACCGCTAACGTATTTTGAGCAGGTATCAAGTCACTGAATGTATATAATACGATCCTGAGAAAGGTACTTTTATGACTTGCACTTTACACATGAAGGAAGTGAGACCCAGAAAGACTAAGCAACTTGCTCAAAGTCATACGGCCACTGAAAGGTGAAATCAAGATTCAAATGCAGGCAGTTTGTCTTGAGAATCCAAATCTTCAACTATCATACAATACAATGTATCAGAAATTTCAAATAAATTATGTATTCTAAAAACTAATCCCAAAGTATAGTATTTTAATTGCACATTTTTGAAATAACTTCTAGAATTTAAAAGTATTACTTATTTGAATTACTTATTTAGCTTTTTAAAGTTGATTTAAGTAACTTAAAATACTGAGTTTATTAAGCATGACTATAAGCTAACAATTACCAAAAACTGATGTATCATTAATCAAAATAACATTAATAATGAGTAAATATTTTTAATAGCAATACTCATTTTTAAATAGGCACACATTTTAAATGTTCAGCTACTTTAGTTATAAATATGAATTATAGTGTTTTTTTAAAGCAAGTGGAAATAAACAAATTACATAGATAGTTTAATCCAATTACCATGAAAAGATAAGTACCCGCTGTATGGCTCAGTCTTCACACTGCTCACTTGACGGGCACAGAAGCGCGGAGGATACAGTGTAGACTTTGAAGTCCTGCTGTACTCCTTACACTTCCATTTTCCTGCCCTGTGACCTCGGGAAAGGCATTTAATCTCTCTGAGTTCGGATTCATTCACTTCTGAATCAGTATAAACACCAACACCAAATATTTCACTTTGAAGATGAACATACAGAACATACACAAAACACCAGTTCCCAAAGGAAAAACTTAATTTTAAATACCTCTGTTTCTTAAAGAACAAGTTACTGTTTCTGTGCTTCAGTAAGTCCAAACTACAGTATACTTTCCAGAGCCCAAGAGATATGCACAGTCTCTACCCCCATTTTCACTCATGAAACTTTGTGGAAAACAACTGGATTTAATAAAGCCAATTTTAGACTTTGATTTATATAGATGTTTATACAAATATAAAATGGTAGCTATAAAATTTAACTTTTTTTTTTTTTTTTTTGCAACACCAGGGATCAAACTCTGGACCTTGCACTTGCCAGGCAGGCGCTTAGGCCACTGAGCTAAATCCCTGGCCCTTTATAAAATTTAATTTATAAATCATTTTGTTTTAAAAATCTTTTAAAAATGAATCTAATATAATGATTTGTACATGTACAATGAAAAATTAAGATTCTATTAATTTCAACATTAAAACTGATGATCTTCACTTCTAATGATTGAGAGATCTTTATCTAACCAACTGAAGGCAAGAAATAGAACCGGATAATATATTTAGTGTTTTCATATAGAAAATCAGGTTTTGAATCTATCAACAAACATAACAGATCCAAAACCATGGATATTTTAAATGAAAATGCAAAAAGTTCATCCTCCTGAAAAAGTACTAAATGGCAGCAACTAGGTAATGACTAACAGTACACAGGCCAGGATCATTAGCTCTCTGTTCATCCCCGAAAATTAAGACACTGTCACTTAGCCAAACAAATGGCCCATTCCCAGTAAGTTTAGCTTCTTGACCTCACAGATACCCCAGGAAAATCCCATAGCTAATAGGCTCCAGGACCCAGAAGCTTCCCATATACCCAATACCTCTGGGTAACCAAGGAGTGGATGAAGGGAAATCTCTCTTTATACATATTTGTGCCAACAAATGAATAAGGGATGATTGCACAAGATAATTGTTTTGCAACCCTAACTGATTCATGGATCTAGACACTGGCCACCAAGGGCTGCTAACAACTCAAATACATTGAAGTATAATCAAAAATACAGTATTTGATTTTTAAAAATTTATTACAGTAAAAGACACATTATCATTAATTTCAAACATACTTATCCCATTGCTCTTCCCACTTGCTGAGGTAATTCTGGAAATCCCCTTTTGTGAGCATCTTTAGTTGTGCTCTTGCAGCTGCCTTGGTGTATTGAATTGACTCAAAATATTTTATCTTTCATTTCATGCTCGTTTTGACTTTGAGGAAGATCCAGAAGTTGCATGGTTTCAGATTCACTAAATAAGGTGGATGAGGACACATCATACTGTTTTACAAGCCTGCCTTTCCCTTGGGTGGCACTTGGCAACTGCATTTCCCATATTTTTTATCACACTCTGTAAAGATATTCATTAAAGAGGACTTACAGAAATGTTTCCAAAAGTGGCAAGAACTATAGGATAAATGTGCTGGAAGTAAGAGGAAGTATTGTGAAGGGGGTTCACAGTACTGTCTTTTATTGCAGTATATTTTACATAAACACTCATCATATTATTTTTATCATCCCTTCTATATGCTTTCAAAATGTTCATTTATGTACATAATGTATATATAGTGAACTTGATCAAATCTCTAGATCTACTATCAATTTACAAGCAATATGGATTTAAGAAGCTGGGCCTGATGGCACAGGCCTATAACCCCAGCATGCTCAGAAGTTGAGACAGGAAAATCGAAACTTTGAACTGAAATTTTGGCAACTCAGTGAAGTTGGCAAACAAGACCTTGTCTCAAAATAGTAACATTAAAAAGGTGCTGAGGATGTTGCTCAGTGTGAAAGCCCTGGGTTCAACCCCTAGTACTGGAAAAATGAGGGATATGTAATTGCACATGGGGATGCTATCAGAAAAAAAAATGATGAGACAAGCTATGAATTTTAAAAATGCTTAATACAATATTTTTACTTTTTTTAAAAAGGCTCTTCACCATCTTTCCTCTTGACTGCCACTGCCACCATGAAGATCCAGCTGTGCAGTTTTAGCAGGTACAAAGATCTACCTAGGACACAGGAGGAGCTATGCCAGAACCAACTGAAGGTTTTCCAGTTTCTTAATGCAAAAATCAAATCTGCATTCCTTTCCAAGAGGTATCCTCAGCAGATAAACTGGACTGTCCTTTATAGAAGAAAGCACAAAATGGAACAGTCAAAAGAAACTGAAAAGAAAAGAACATGGCAAGCAGTCAAATTGCAGATGGCCATCACTGGTACATCTCTTGTTGATACAATAGCCAAGAGGAATCAGAAACCAGAAGTTAGAAAGGCCCAAAGCGAGCAAGCTATCGGGGCAGCCAAGGAAGCAAAAAGAATGTTAAGTAGGCATCTAAAAAGACTGCAATGGTTGCTGCCGAGGCTCCTACAAAGCCAACAGCTAAACAGGAGATTTTGAAGCCTGTAAAAATTTCTGTTCCCCAAGTTGGTGGAAAGTGCTAAATTGGCAGATCAGATTTTTAAGTAAAGCTCTGTAATGCAAGAGACAGAAAGAGAAAGACACACACACACACACTCACACACACAGAGACAGAGAGAGACAGAGAGAGACAGAGTTTGTAGCTTTATTATCTAAGTATATATCGTTAAACAAAGACAAGTGATTGCCATAAAGGTCAGAGTCTTATTTTTACGAGAAAAGACTGCAAAAGATTTCTCCATGGCCAGCAAAGTTTCAGTGTACTGGTTGGTGCTAGAAGGGTTGTTTTATGAAAATTCATTAAAATAAATTTTGTCTTACATGAATTTCTGTAAGGATTTTTTGTTTTTGTTTTATGATAAAAGAGAATTTTAAAATAAAAAGAATGAGATTGTAAGGCAATTCCATATTATCTACCAGTCAGACTGTAGTGAGGCACTTAGAGTATTAGTATTATATAGGGCCCTCTTCTACTCCCCACTCCAAGTTTCTTTAAAGTAATTTTGGATTTGGTACTTCAGAAAGAAATTGAAGAGGTCATTATGAGAAAAAAAATCAAAATGCTGAAGAGGACCTTATAGTTCCTCTATGATTTAGTATGCTTTCTTTCGAATTATACAAGAATATTCTTTCTTTCGAATTATACAACAGCCTTGGTCACCCTAGGAGGTTTTTATCTTTCTTTCTTTTTTTTTTTTTTTTTAACTGTACTGGGAATCAAATGCAGAGGCACTTCAGCACTGAGCTCCCCAAATCCCCAATTTGGTTTGTTTTTAGTTTGAGACAAAGTCTCACTAAGTTGCCCAGGTTACCCTTGAACCTATGGTCCTCCTGTCTCAGCCTCCAGAGTAGGAAGTTGAGGGGTTACAGAAATCGCTGTGGCAAGTTTCTCCCCCCTTTTCTTAAAGATGAAATTTCTCACCTATGTGGACTGAGAAGGAGGTCTGATGGGTACATTTTTAATTTTTCTTTTTTTTTTTTTTTTGGTACCAGGGATCGAACTCACAACCTTGTGCTTGTCAGGCAGGCACTTATGCCACTGAGCTAAATCCCCGGCCCCATTTTTAATTGTTAAGTGCTTTTCAGATCTTTTTCTCTAACACACTCAAGACACCCTGGTTGAGTAAAGAGGAAACTTCCTAAACCAGTAAGAAAATACTGCTGCACATTCAAGCTTAGGAACAGAATTTGCATATGAACATGCGTAATTACTTTATTAGCTAAGAACTACAGCAAAAATATCTATAAAGTGGCAAAGATGTGCCATCATTCTCTGAAAGCCAGACAGAGCCTACGTATGTTATTTATTTAGTACCATCTTTGGAGAGGAAGACAGTAATTCTCAAAGTGAGCACAGAAATGAAGAAGCCAGTGGGGCATTAAGTAAGAGTAACAAGGAAATCAGAGATGGATCTTGATGTTCTTTAATATTAATATGAGGAAAAGGACATCCAACCAGTATGATAACCTAAAACATTCACTTAGTCAAAATCTAAGATCTAGATCTCATTTAAATGAGGTGAAACAGACTTCCTAGTCCAATTATTAAATTTCAAGATTCATTAGCCATGATATAAATATGGAATAATATCAGATTAATCTTTGGCTAATTTAACAGTAACCTTCATTAGTACTTTACATCCCCCAAACCCACTGTTTTGTTAAGACAAGGTATTCTTCCATAATGGTGAAAATGTACATACCTAAAGTACTGTGAGAGAGCTGCAGTCTCAGGACATAAATCTTTTGTACTCAGGGAGGCAAATCAGAGTTTAAGGGTATTTTCATAAGACCATTAAACTGCAGAGCTATAATTTCACAGAGTTCTAAAATTTCTTATAACCCACTTTTATTTTTTAACTACTCAAAACAAAAGAATTATTCAGTACAGTTTATTTTTATAAAAGCAGTTCCCATTAATATTGAACAATAAAACACAATGACATATATAATCATGTGCAAATATATACTGTACCAAAGAAAAACATATTTCACCTTATTGTCCTTATATATGCTGAGGTACTTTTATAATTTGTCCCATGATGTTTCAAAATACAAAACTTAAAATAAATTTGCAGACAATTCTTTATTCTGGGAAAAAATCTCTCAGGACAAAATTTAAACTGAAATCCTAAATAAAACACGCCAGAAATTTTTGTATCAATTTCAACTTGATCTTAAACCTTTCAAATTTCATTATTTTTCAATATTACCTTTTTTACAACATATTTAAGTAAGAAGTTAGAAGATTTTTACCAATTACAAATCTCTGAAATTCTTTTGGTACAACTGCCACATTTTTAGGTTCTAGTAAATGTAAAAACTAGTAACACTAAAGTGATCTGTGTTCTTATCTCAGACTAATATGAAAGTTTCCTTTACTGGCTAAAGCTTTACCCTGAAAAACTTGTAAAGAAAATAATGTAACAGTTACAATATGGATTTGGCATTAATTTAAAAAAAGTCATAACAAAGACTAGTATGTAACTGCACAAACCACTTAAGCTTTTCTGAGCCTCCACAGCCTTATACAAAATATAGTTTATATGACTGTGAAGTAAATGATGCTATACGTACATGAGCATCTGGAGTAAAACAAGATCTTAAAAATATCTATTTCCTTCTCTTTTCCCTTCAAAAATGTTGAGATTGGAAGAGTAAGAATAGTTTGGGATATAGCAAAAACCCAGAATTGTGGTTCTTAAAAAGTAAAGCCCCCAAATCAGCAGTATTAGCATCATTTGTGTCACTATCAAAAATGCAAATTCATGGCATGGCATGGGCTCCAGCCCCAAACTTAATCAAGTATATCTGAGGATGAAAATAGGAAACTGTTTCAGAATGCTTCATTGGCATTCTTCATAAACATTAATTTCTGAGAACCACATATCCAGAAAAACAAAATAGATTTCCCATTTTCCAACCCTTGTTTACCTGTGTCCCTCCCTGTGTGTCACTCCAGTTTCATCAATTGCCCAGCTGTACAGATTCAACTTTGTACTTTACTGGTTCACTTTTCAAACCACGGCTGGTTTCTACTCCTCCTGGCAGAGTCTGTTCCAGTGACTATGTAGTAACTGTCACATTCCCTACCTCCAGTACCACTCGGTAACACAGACATCTAGAAGGGCTGGTATTCACCCAGGATGTACATTATCCCCATGGGCAAGACATCCTATGCACACTTAAGTCCCATGATCCTTTCCCATCCTGTCCACCCAAGAATGAAGTTCATGATAGAGTGTTTGCCTAGTTTGTGTGAGGCCCTGGGTTCCACCCAACCACCACCACCACCACCACACACAAACACACACACAATTCCAAGCATCATTCTGCAAACCCACGGTACCTGATGCAAGCAAGATCTCTCAAGGACTCTAAATTCCCCATGTCTCATTTTAAGAATTTTCTGGCAAGTCAGTCAAGGAAGGTTTGACAAAAATAGTTGTTCAGTTTACCATAACTGAGTCCACATCCAGGCAAAAAAAGTACTGCAACCTACTGCTGGTACAGGACTGTAATCCCAGTATTCTGGGAGGCTGAAGTAGGAGGATCAAAAGTTTGAGCCCAGGCTGGGCACTTTAAAGCCCATGTCAAAATAAAGGGCTGAGGATATAGCTCAGCATGCAAGCCTTGGGTTCAATCTTCACTACCACAAAAAGGGAAAGGAAAAACAAAAATGAATACAGAAAGAGTCAGGGAGGGGGGAGAGACCTGAGGGGAGGAGGGGAAAGAGAAACTCCCTATATTTTATATAATTTATATATATTTTCAGACCACTCCTTCAAGATAAAGATAAAAATAAAGTCAAGACAAAGAGAGTTACACTCTTGCAAACCCTTTAAATGAAAAATATGATGGGCTCTAGCATGAGGTTCACAAACTAGGAACTACTGACTTGGGCTGGGAGCATTGGCCCATTAGGGAAGGTATTCCATCACCTATTTGGTAACTGATTACCTCATCTGATAATCCACATGCCTACTTTCTTTCATCCTTTGAATGGTGCCCTCTCAAAGTGCATTTCCACCTACACCCAAACTAGGTAATTCAAATGAAATCATGGCTCAATTTATTTGGCTACAAAGACCTTCCCTACCAGAGCCCTTCTCAGTGTAATCCCCCAGACTAAGAGGGAACAGAGGATTAACCCTACCATCTTGGCAATGAATTGTTCCCGCTGCCTGAAAAGATAAGTCACTTCAACTTCTGCCAGGTAAAGTCAGGTTAGACACAAACAGACGCTGGTACCAAAACCTCTCTACTATCAGTGAGATCACAGCTGAGAAGTCTGTCTGACATGTGTCAAACCAAACTTGAAACTCTGAGGTACTGCACTGTATCTCTGACAACAAAATCACAGTAATGTACTCAAAGATAGAGATGAGAGCAGGCATGGCTCATGAACTACACAGGAAAATTAAGATCTTACAGAAGAATATTCAATGATATAAGAACATGCCATATATTTTTAGTTAAATTCTGGTGATAAAATTGATATTTCCATGTTATTGATTCCAGAAATATTCAATTAACTCACAACTTCACCACCACTATCAAGATAATACCACTTATTTTCAACACTGAATATAATAATATTTTTAAATTTTTGTTACTTTTAAAACAGAAATTTTTTTATGTTTTTAACTTCCTTATATACTTTTGTACAGTTTAATTTTATTACCCAGATGCATTTGTTTGTTTTAGAGATGATTTATTTAATTAAACTCCTGCAAGGTAAAATTAAATAAACATTACTTTTACTTGATCTGGTTCCAACACTTAATAATTACCACAACAAAACTTAAAAAATGTATCTTGATGTTTTAAACGAGCAAACAAAAAATATCAGAAAACCAATTACTGGGGAAGGCAGGATAAATTTGGGAGGTTAGGAGAATATTACTAATCTAATGCCTTTTTAAAAAATTAGTATATGTTTGTGATACATAATAATTACAATCATTTTGGGGATGATGCCTTATTTTATCCATACATGGGGAAACCAAAGTCTGGAAGCTTGTCCAAAGTCATAAAGTTGAGCCTAGATGCCTGGACTCCATTTTCCTTTAATCTTACATTCTTTTTCTCTATGTCATTTTCTCAGGTCAGATTCCTAAAATACACTGGTCTTTCCAAAACTGAGTATGATAAGGAGACCAAGAGATGGGAGGAGGGGAGAGGGAAGGGAGGAGAAAAAGAATTATGACATGCTATGTACATACACCAACTCCCCATGATGAGGGTAATCATTATGTACTGCAAACATGTACTAATAATTTTTTTAAACAGTTCCCGTTACCAGTTGGTCTTCCTAGCTAACAAATATTTCTGGATGACAGTGATCACTCATACATTATGAAAATGCCCAATGGATTACAGTGGATTTCTGCTGCTCGAGCTGTGCAGCATTCCGACTGTTTTCGAGGGAAGTTTGTCTTCACTCTCCAGTGTGGCTATTACTAGGAACACTATGTGCAATCCACTCCCAAGCAAGCAGGTGATCACAACCAGCCAATCATATTCAACTGCCTACAGTGAATGCCACATATATATGAAATATGCATGTAGATAAATTATAATTAGACAATACTTTAAACATTATTATTTTAAAATACTGGTGATATAATTACTTTTAAACTTTAATGCCTCTGATCTGCGATCTTCTCAATGATAAAAGAAAACTGCTTGCCAGATATACTTTCCAGTAGCTTGAAAATAAATACTGCCAAGAATTATCTTTTTAAAAGTCATTTATATTCATTTACTATAAGGCAGTTGATTCTAAATGTTTTACAAATAACATACATGTAATCCTGATAGCAACTCTATGACGAAATGAGGCAGAGGATCTTGCTGCAGGGCTACACAGTCCATAGTAGTCCACACCACTGAGGTTAAAATCATGTTTCCAACCACTAGGCAACTCTACTTCTCAACTGTAGAGCCTGAATTGATTAAACCTACTTTCTACCTACAGAAACCACTATCTACAAACCACTACAAGAAGCACAACAAACTGTATGAGCACAAATTTCATCTATTGTCATATCTCCCAGGACTGTGATTTGGGGCAGATTTCATTACCTAAGCAAAAGTAAATCTAGCTAGTGGTTTGAAATAAAAGGAAAGCACACTGACTTCAAAAATGACCTAGATGTTGCAAAAAAAATTCTTTTATAATTAAAAATAATGATGTTTGTTTGGATATTATCTTCTAATTAAAATGTGGTTTATATTTACAATGAATAACATTCCATCTATAATAACTTCATTAAACAAACCCTGTCCAGTTATAAACAATTAGTATGAAAACAACTGAAACCAGAATCTCTTTTTAGTAAGACATATCATGAATGAGTAATGACATCTGGGATCATACATTTTCTCCCTACAAAAATTTCAATTAGTCCTGGCAGCCATGGGCTTAATTATTACATTCAAATATTAATTTTAAACTTCAAAAGAATTAGTTAGCAATGCTCCAAGATTATGAAATTAATGTCAAGCAGTTTTCTTCACTCCTGTACAACTTAGTACTAATCTCTTACGTAAATACTCTCTGAAAGTATAGGTTTTTTTCATTTTGCAACTGAAATTCTAAAATAGGATTCTAAACACACTAAGATTTATTTTTTTCCCTCACCCCAGCACTGTAGTCTGAACCTAAGATATTCATACTGAATTACAACCTTGGCCCTTTCTTACTTTTTTATTTGAAGACAGGATCTCACTAAGTCACTAAGTTGCCCAAGCTGAGCTCAAACTTTTGATCTTCCTGCTTCAGCCTCCCAGGGAGCAGGGATTACAGGCATGTGCCACCATGCCCAGCTACTAAGGTTTCATCATAAGTAATTATTATTTATTTCAGCCAAATGATATTTCATAAAATTACTACCTTATGTTATCTCTGCAGTCACCTCCTTTAAATACATATACAAAAACCAGAGGAAAAGCTCCCTGTTTCAGATTAAACCAGTCATGCCAAAAGTTGAAACTTTTTTATTTTTTTTGCATGAAAGTCATATATGTTACCCAGAAAAACTCAAAAAATAAGAACAAAGTTTTATTATGCTTCATTGTTTGTGTTGTTCCACAAACAGAACACTAGACATATAGGTTAATGAACTACTTGAGAAACTAATGAAATCAATTCATCAACTACTTAAAAGAAAGTTATTTTTCAGATATTCGATAATTTACATGAGGGAGAAAAATTATTATGTGCAAGTAATCTATCAACTGTTCCCATTTAAACAGATTTCTAAAGGGGCCATGGATTTAGCTTAGCGGCTCAAGTGCTTGTCTGGTAAGTGTGAGGTCGCGAGTTCAATCCCTGGTCCCAAAAATAAATAAATAAACAAAAACGAAATAAACAGGTTTCTAAAAACATAAGTACCTAAAAAAGATACTTACCAATTTACTACAATTTTTTTCTTTAGATCTCTGTATCGACTATCTTACTTCCATATTCACCTACTGTCTGGTCTTTCTGTTAAGAAAAAGTTCATGCGAGAGCCAAACCTCTCCCTGTGAGTCAGCGTAGGCACAGACTGTGGGGAGGGAGAACTAGACCCACCCTGCCGGAAACAGCGCCATGCTGCGGCCGCCATGGGACCGGGACATCCAGAGCCAAGCCTCTCCCCCTATTTCAATGATAGTAAGATATACGTATGTTAGCCATTTTGTATTTTAAAAAAAGTAAATAAATGTTTCATTGAAAAAAAAAAAAAAGGAAGAGTTTATGCTAAGAATATCAAACCATTCAAAATCATCACATAAAATACGTATCATTTTCAGTTTTAGTAAGAACTTGAAATAGTCTAGAAATAAATCCATATAATACTTGCCTAAAAATGACTGTGCATTATTTATTTTTTGGGGGGGTACAGGGGATCAAGCTCACAAACTCACACTTACCAGGCAAGCACTTGAGCCGCTGAGCTAAGCCCCCAGCCCCTAACTGTGCATTATTTAAAATACGTAAAACAATGATCAGCGTTCACTACTTTATTTGCTTATTCATTTCTTTGTGGTGCTGGGGATGTGGTGTCAGGCAAGTGCTCTACCCCTAAGCTATCGCCTCAGAGTTTACCACTTCATACCTGGTTCCCATTTATCCAAATTAGGTTCATTTATATTTAAAAGGATGAAGTTACCACATGCATTTCATCTCTTGGCAACTCTAATCAATTAGTAACAACTTCCTGCAGAAGGCTATTCAGAAAGATTCCGAGGCAGCAGACAGCCAGGACCAGAATGCAAGTGAGGAGTGTGGCAGCCCACATGCCACGTCTGTGCCACTCCCGATTCAGTGTCAGTGTGAATGGCTTCTTTCTGACCACGGGAGGCCAGGCCTGAGTCACCTATGCCCACTGCCAAGTTAAATTTAAAATTAATTCAATAAAACATAATTTAAAAGAAATTCCACTGCAAAAGTGTCAAACTGTGAATTCCAAAGCCAAATAAAAGTGTGATTTGGGGGAAATGCTTATTGCTATACTTTAATTCTTTTCTGATAGTGACAGAATGAATTTCACTGTTTATGCTTGACAGGAAATTGGATTTTCTTATGTTCCTCTTTATAGTGTGCATTCTGAGAAGATAACTACATTTTCTTGGTTTTTACTTCATATATAATTTATGGAAGGAAGTTGAATATTTCTGTGTTTCACTTTACAGGATACTGAAGAGTAAAACCGCCCCACCCACACCCTAATCCCCTTGGGTAACATCAGCCTGCTGTGGAATGTAAGCCAGAGCTCCCACCACATGGCTCTCTGCCAGGGCTTCTCAGGCTGATGCAGGCCAAGGAGCATGCCCAGGGGCAAGAGCATACAGATTCACAAAGCAGACATGGCACAGCTCCCCAAACCACTGTTTAAAACATTATTTCAATATTAAAGTAGTCACAAATAAATATTACTTCAAGGAAGACAAAACTGGCATGAATCTTTAGAAGTAAACAGAGAGATTAAAAAAAAACTGTTCCCTTTGTGGAAGGATCTGAACATCCAATACACACACACACACACACACACACACACACACAGCCACTTGGGTGCAATGGTCTTTGCGTTAAGGAACTATGGTGAAAACTCACAACAGCATAGCACTGCTCCTCCATTTGTGGGCACGAAATGAGGACTGACTCAGAAAGTGTGACAGTTACCACGATTTTAAAAGGCTAGGGCAGAGGTATCCAGTTGATTCTGGGAACAAACAAAAAGTACATTTTTTAGCTTCCAACTAGAAAGTACATTTGGGTCGGAAAAGGTTTGCTTATTGCTGTTAAATCTAGACCATACTCACATAAATAACAATACTAAACACTGAGCATTTCTAGGGATATGACCCAGAAGTGGTGGTGTCACTTTTACACTACTTGCCAAGAGTATTAAAACTAGGGGGTCTCGTATTGGGTATTACCACCCCTCTGTTCAGAGTGTGCCTCTCTGCTATCCCCCCACTCATGCCCATACATTCACACTTTTCAAAATCAGCATCCCACTCAAGCCACCAAGACTGCTAGCCTCAATCACCTGACCTTTCAGTGCTCACTATTCACAACACACATTGTGCCATGTATTTCTTTCTTTGCTTACCTATTAACCATGTGACTCCCTACAATAGTCTATGCCCCACGAAGACAAGATCTTGCTCTGACAAGCTTTTCACTGCAGTATCCAAGCCTACCAGCAGCACCTGGCATACAGAAGGATAAATGGAATATTTGGTAAAAGAATGACTACTAGACAATATCTACTTATTTAGAAACATACAACATGAAGATATGTATAATTCATAAAGATATCAACATTGCTCAGCTACATAATAATACACACCTCCTTGCACACAAAAAGGTATCTCAGGGTCTCTACAACACTGAGACAACCTACCTTATAATAGGAATATGCCACCACTCACAGAAATGATAACTGCTTTGAAATAGGCTAGATACAAATGTGAACCTAAGCAGTTGCTGGTAAATTATGTTTTAAAAACCTGACCCTCAATAAAAGATACTAGAGAACTTACTTAGGCTACATTAGGCTTATACTCCTGTAGTGGGGTACAGGGTGCTAAGGACTGATTACATTTCTCAAATTTCATTATTGAGGCCCTAACTCCCAAAATGATTATATCAGAGATCAGTTCTTTAGGAAGCAATTAAGGTGAAATGAGGTCAGATCTGAGGGCTCCAATACAAGATTTGCATCCCTTCAAAAAGACACCAGAGAGCTTACACTCACTCTCTGCTACACTGAAGTGTGCACACATGAAGGGAAGGCTGTGTGAAACACAGGGAGAAGGCTACCGCTTGCAAGCCAGGAAGACAACCTTTACCAAAAACCTACTCTGCTGACAGCTTGATCTTTGATTTCTAGCCTCCAGAACAATGAGAAAGTAAATGTCCATTGTTTAAGCCTCACAGTCTACAGTATTTTGTTATGGTTGCATGAATATATGCTGGGTGGAAATGAGATAATCCTTAGCAGCTTTGAAGTTCTCTGGAAACCCACTGCTCTTCCTCTTCCACACTCCCCATCTGGCTCCCCACAAACCTGTCTCACAGAAGGCTGCTCTGGTTGCTCTGCTTAAAAGTTCTGGTGCTACTATATGCCTGTCTAAGCTCCAATAAATCTAAAAATGGGGATACAACTCATAGAGATGTTGAGGATTAATCTATGGTTAATGATTAGAGAACAATGTATTGACTACTACTACTAGGAGTACAATATCTAACTTTACTCCCAAAAGAACAGTATGCAGTGGGCACAATTAGTATCCTCGTCTCAGGAAACTGAGGTACAAAGAGGTAACACATTTATTCAATAAAGGAACTAAGATTTAAAATCAGGCAGCCTGATATTAAAGTCAGCCTGGGCCTAAAGTAAAAACTCAGTAAACTTTGCACTTTCTACTAAGCGCATACTATATTATTAGTAAAGAAAGAGAAAGCAATAGCTCCCAGGGATGAGGACCTGTCTTCACTAACCCAGGGGAAGCATTGAGAGAGCGAACAACTCCAGGGAGAAACAACAGACCAGGCCAGCAGCGTTAGCCCCAAGAGAAGTCCATGGTTAATGTAAACTGTAACAAATCACGGGGATTTTCTCTGAAAGTGACTCCTTTCAAATGGCAGGTTACAGCTGGAGAAGAGACCTAGTGCAGCCATTGCCATATTTGACAGTGTTCAGCCAGGAGCCATTCCAGTGAAAGGTCTAAGTGCTCAGACTAAGCTACACAGAATGACTACACTTGAGGGTTTCTGGGGTCGCACTTTCACAATGAATGGGTAGGAGATGACCACAGAGACAGTGGCAGAGAGGGAGCAGGCTAGACAAAGACCCCTTGAGAAGTTTAAACTCAGGCCAGGAAGGATGAGAAGCCAGGTCGGCAGTGTGTGACTTTCAGAGAGGGAGGTGGCTGGGTCTGAAAACATTGGCATTAAGTCTAACCGCTGGTTGAAACTGACACCCCCTACAACAGTCCCTCTGCCTATATCCAATACAAAGCTCAGTGGTTTGTTTGCTTTCCACATCTGCCAACATGATCAGGGATGTTCCTCAGCTTGGACAATTGCCACAGCATTGGGGGTATGAACAGAGTGCCTTCAGCCCATAAAACTAAGCAGAGGAAGCAGTGAACTGGGGTACACAGAAATGGGGAGCAACAGTAATGAATTCAACCTCAAGTAGATACTATTGATCTACCACACCTGGCAGGAAAGGTGAGCCAGGATTCAGCATTCAAAAAAAAAAAA